>CM041777.1:33517712-33695803 GCA_023374045.1 Limonium bicolor | reverse complement strand
TTGGACACTTATCAGGTGTCCTTTGATGAAGAGGTGTCTTTTGATGAAGTGGTGTCTTTTGATGAAGAGGTGTCTTTTGATGAAGAGGTGTCTTTTGATGAAAAGGTGTCTTTTGGCGAAAAGGTGTCTCATGGTGAAAAGGTGTCTCATGGTGAAGAGGTGTCTTTTAGTTGGAAAGATGTCTTTTGGATGGGAAGACACTATGGAAAGACATCATTTAGTGATGTGTCTTTCCATACCAATACAACTAGTGTAAAAGGTATCTTTTTACTAAAGACATGTCTTGGAGTTGTGTCTTTATGGAAAGACATCATTTAAGATATGTCCTTCCATAGAATCACTTCCAACACCTATAAATACCCTACCTATGTGATCATTTGAAACACACTTCAACACCCCTATACACTCCATTCACATCGCCATTTCCACACTCCTCCAAGGTGTTGGTGTCCAAGGAAGCTCTATGCAACTTTCCACGCGAAGAGAAGGAATCCATGGCGGGTTAAGGCTACATCCAATTTTCTTATCTCCTGTGTATTCTCTCTCTTGATTTGTGTGGATGGTGGAGTAGGAATTCCTTGTTAGTTCTTTGGTTAGGGAATGAAACTCTCCTTGTAAAACAATGTGTTCTTCTTAATATAATTTCAAGTTTATTAAGAGATGGTTCTTAATGTAAGAGAATTAGTTGATCACTCATTCTCTTTATGCAAATTTTACTTAAGGAAGAAAAGCCCAAGAGTAGAATAGGTTAGACACTCTTAATGATCTTCCTACTTTATTCTTATGAATTAAGGGTTAGTAGTAAGAGTGAGAATTAATCCATCTTCCCCCATTTCCTTGTTCATTTCGTGGCATGATATATGCTCGATTTGTTAATAGGGATGAGTTTCTTGTTATCGAACTTGGAGCAAGAAAGTGGCATTTACACTTTGAAAGTGCCGGGTGTAATGCCGGATCTCTTGTGTCCGGTGCATTCAATGTCTTTGAATGTGCCGTGCATAGGGTGCCCGGCAGGATGTCCGGCGCATTCAATTGTTGGTTAATTCGAAGGCTTGTGTTTATGTTTCGAGTTCATATTGATACCTAGATGGTTTTACACCCTGGATCAAGGATAATTTCATTGTAATTACCACATAGTTTATTTAGTTTTAATTAGGTTTAGAATTACATTCAATTTCCCCCCTTGTTTTAGAATAGGTTATTACCGGATTAGGACTAGTTTTCTATAAGTCCCTTGGGTTCGATACTCTCGGTCGTAATATATTTACACTATACTCTGACCGGGTTTTATTTTGCTACCCGTAGTAGAGTTGTAGGTTTAGTTATTTATTTTATTCTTTTGTATATAGTTTTTCCTACAATTTTTCAGTCAGCAAATTGGCGCCGTTGCCGGGGACTTGGAATTAGTCCAAGTCCTAAATTCGGTAAAACACCCTATTCTTTTTTTTCTTTGATTCATTGATTCTTTGTTTAATTTGTTCATTTTGTTTTTCGGTTGAATATGCCTGGTGCAGTGCCGGGTATCCGGTGCCCGGCACATTCCACATTTCTTATTTTCAAATTCTTTTATTCTTTATTCTTTGAATCGATTGTTTTCTTTTCTGTTAAGTTGAATGGGCCGGATATGATGCCGGATACAGTATATCCGGCACTACGGAGGAAGTCCAAGCCGGACAAGAAATAGCCGGCATGCTATCCGGCATATTCAATCACATTGTGGTTTTTCATTTTTTGTTAAGAGTTGGGGTTATATATAAATTTGGCCTTTAGTTGAATGTCATTGCTTTTATTTTTTCCCTCCTCTTATACTTTATTCAATTATTTTCCTCTAGAGTTTGAACTTGCCGTGCATTATGTCGGGTTTCTTACACCCGGCATTTCGGAGGAAGTCCGACGCCGGACAGGATGTATCCGGCACGTCGTCCGGCTTGTTCAAATTTACTCTCCAATTTTTTTTTTTGTAAATAGTTGAGACTCATGTCAATGATCTCTTACGTTTTTATGTCATTCACTATTTTTATTTCTCCTTGTTGTATTTCTTTGATTTATTTCTTTCGGTTTGAACAAGCCGGGCAATATACCGGGTAAATTCAACCCGGCATTAGTGGAGGAAGTCCACTGCCGGATACACGATGCCCGACACACGGTCCGGCATGTTCAATTGATTTATTTTTCTTTTAGTTTCGTAACATTTCTATATTATTGTTTTTTATACTATTTTGTTAAATTAAAATTTTGTGTTGCTCCTCCTTAGTAAATAAGGTGAATGCATCTCCGATCGCATAATCTTCATGAAGATTTGTCTGACCGCGATTAGGAGACAAAGAAGACATTTCTTCATTCCTTAAGGCAACGACGAAACCAACAAATGCACTCCCTGCACAAATGGAATAAAAAACCACCGGCGAATGGCAAGAACTCTCTTCCTCAGCAGGCAAATGTGGTTAGTGCACGACCACACACCTAGTCCACTGAATTTCAAGATTTTACAACGCCTGTGAGATTGGAAATGCAAAAGATCTGGACCATTCGCATGGAGCATAAGTCGATGCAGTTGCAAATGCAGCAACGTTTTGCTCAACTATGACCGTCTGGTCAACTCCAGTCTCTAACGCCAACATGATCAACGAGAGTGCGTGATCGGTCATAATCTCTTCCCAGATCTTTAATCATTCGCCAAGTAGCCAAAAGGCTAAGTGTAGGGCAGCCCCCACGCGTCTAGTCTTCTTGCACCACAGGGGAGTCATTTTCTTCTTAATTACTTTTAATTTTCTTTATTATAGTCTTTCTTTATTTATTTTCTTTTTCTTTCGAACACTGGGGACAGTGTTCCTACCAAGTGTAGGGCAGGGATCCCCCCTTAAAAAATAAGTTTTTGTTTATAATATGCATAAGTTGTGAGTTTTATCAATATTTTACTAAGCTTTTTGCATGTTTTTGATTGAGATGAGATTAGGAATGAATAAATGCTTGTTCTATCAAGAGGTAAGCTTTCTAATGACTTGTAGATTCCTATTTTTAACTTTTTGATTCTTTTTATTTAACATGAGTACATGATCTTGCTCCTAATTCTTTCCTTTATGTACTTCTGGGTATTATTTTCTTCCCTTTTTCAAACTGTGAAAAATCTTTTGGGTGAAAATCTTAAAAAGGGTTTTTGTGAAAAAAGAAAGAAGAAGAAAAAAAAGAAAAAATAGAAATGTAAAATCTTCTTCCAAAAGAAAAGCATTATTCATTGAGGTTGCAAAAAAAAAAATTGCCTCAGAATAAAAGCAAGAGACAGACGAGAGTTTTTCCTTTTGTTTTTCTCCTAAATTCCCCGTTCTTCAATGCAAAAAAATTCATGGCTGATTCAGAAACCCTTGCGAAATAGGGCTGAACATAAAAAACCATTAATGAGTGTCTTGGCCACATTCAGAAACTCTTGAAAAATAGAGCTGAGTGATGGAAACCGGAAAAATGAGAGATTACAAATCCCTTATGCAAAATAGCCCAAAAGCTTTTGATCGGTTTTGAAATTCTTTATTTTTATACCCATTAGTATGTTTTGATGGATAAGGATGATTAAGTGATACTTGTGAAATAGAGTCAGGTAGTTAGAAATATTTATCTAATTGTCATTCTAAAGTTTATCTATTTTGTGCATAAGTAATTACTCCTTTCTAATCTAATATTGCTCGAGGACTAGCCAAAGGTAAGTGTAGGGCCTTGATAAGCCGCAGACTTATCGTATTTTATGCACTAGATTCAGGGATATATTTATCTAAATAAGGTTAAATAGATGTATTTATGTTATATCTATGTATTAAAGTATATTATTAGTTCAGTCTTATGTGTTTATATGTTTTGTGTACAAGGAACAAGTTTCTAGCCAAAAGTTCATTGATGTCGGACATAAGGCCGGGTAAATCCTGCACGACACTCGCATAGAACAGAAAAGGAGCTATGTCGGATGCAATGCCGGGTAAATCCTAGCCGGCACAAGTAAAAAGTCACCTCAGTTCACCAGAAGTTAGAAGTACATGAAGAGGTGTCTTTTTATGAAAAGGTGTCCTTTGATGAAGAGGTGTCTTTTGATGAAGTGGTGTCTTTTGATGAAGAGGTATCTTTTGATGAAGAGGTGTCTTTTGATGAAAAGGTGTCTTTTGGCGAAAAGGTCTCTCATGGTGAAAAGGTGTCTCATGGTGAAGAGGTGTCTTTTAGTTGGAAAGATGTCTTTTGGATGGGAAGACACTATGGAAAGACATCATTTAGTGATGTGTCTTTCCATACCAATACAACTAGTGTAAAAGGTATCTTTTTACTAAAGACATGTCTTGGAGCTGTGTCTTTATGGAAAGACATCATTTAAGATATGTCCTTCCATAGAATCACTTCCAACACCTATAAATACCCTACCTATGTGATCATTTGAAACACACTTCAACACCCCTATACACTCCATTCACATCGCCATTTCCACACTCCTCCAAGGTGTTGGTGTCCAAGGAAGCTCTATGCAACTTTCCACGTGAAGAGAAGGAATCCATGGCGGGTTAAGGCTACATCCAATTTTCTTATCTCCTGTGTATTCTCTCTCTTGATTTGTGTGGATGGTGGAGTAGGAATTCCTTGTTAGTTCTTTGGTTAGGGAATGAAACTCACCTTGTAAAACAATGCGTTCTTCTTAATAAAATTTCAAGTTTATTAAGAGATGGTTCTTAATGTAAGAGAATTAGTTGATCACTCATTCTCTTTATGCAAATTTTACTTGAGGAAGAAAAGCCCAAGAGTAGAATAGGTTAGACACTCTTAATGATCTTCCTACATTCTTCTTATGAATTAAGGGTTAGTAGTAAGAGTGAGAATTAATCCATCTTCCCCCATTTCCTTGTTCATTTCGTGGCATGATATATGCTCGATTTGTTAATAGGGATGAGTTTCTTGTTATCGGACTTGGAGCAAGAAAGTGGCATTTACACTTTGAAAGTGCCAGGTGTAATGCCGGATCTCCTGTGTCCGGTGCATTCAATGTCTTTGAATGTGCCGTGCATAGGGTGCCCGGCAGGATGTCCGGTGCATTCAATTGTTGGTTAATTCGAAGGCTTGTGTTTATGTTTCGAGTTCATATTGATACCTAGATGGTTTTACACCCTGGATCAAGGATAATTTCATTGTAATTACCACATAGTTTATTTAGTTTTAATTAGGTTTAGAATTACATTCAATTTCCCCCCTTGTTTTAGAATAGGTTATTACCGGATTAGGACTAGTTTTCTATAAGTCCCTTGGGTTCGATACTCTCGGTCATAATATATTTACACTATACTCCGACCGGGTTTTATTTTGCTACCCGTAGTAGAGTTGTAGGTTTAGTTATTTATTTTATTCTTTTGTATATAGTTTTTCCTACAATTTTTCAGTCAGCAACTGGAAGTCTATACATTTGGACTGGAACAAGACTAACTGACCCAAAGGTATTATTGAACCTGACTGATGGTCAACTGTTAAGGTCTTAATTCAAATATTGGTTATTATGTCACTGACAAAAAGGGCTAACTTATAAAGAGAGGAATCCAGATCGTTTCGACTTTCTGGTTGCGCATTGTGATCACTACGAGAGACTTCAATGGGGAGTCACTCAAAGGAAATCCATCAGCCACATTCGGGGATGGCGGAAGGCACTGCCGTTGGTGCACAGGTTCGACCGGATCGGTCAATATATATATCTTTATCCAGGGCCATAAGGTCAGCTGGTAACGGTTCCATTGGAACCCAGGGGACTAATGTCCATTAATAAGTTGATAAGGTTTGTCTTAACATGACACTTGAGGTGGAAATTATTTGGAAAAGGTTAAATGATTGGTTTAAAGGATAAGGTTCAGGTGGTTAACTAACCAGTACAGTTTAATACGCGTAACTTGTTTGGTGATCGTTATGGATTATTAATGTGTGATTATTGGTGATTGTTGTTGATTGTCGAGGTGTGGTTATTAGTGTTGTGTACTGTTGTACAGTGATGTTTACGGGTGAATTGTTGTGTGGATGTTTAATGTTTACAGTTATTGCTGTTGGTTTTGTAAACCGGAATAAATTGTAATGAACCTAATATCAAGATGGCTAAAACGACTTAGGGAATCTAGATGGCTTAAGATCACATTTAGCATACCAGCATTTCGATTGCTGAGCCCTTTATTGGGCCAAACATTCCAGGTTATTGAAGAAGACTCAAGCCGGAGTGCGGGACACGGGGGTAGCTGATGTGTTGCAGCAACACCTTGGTTTATTTTGTATTGTAATAAAGAGACTGTTGTATTCAGTTAGTTGCTCATTTAGTTGGTTTTGGTTTGTAATAATTAGGAGTGCTCAGTATCTGTTCATCACAGCGTGTAGTGTTAAGGTTGTTGGATGGATGCCTTGTTACTCACAAGGGTGAGTAACGGCGTGTAACACCAAGGTAGATAGTTTTATTTTTCTGCTGCGATTTGCTATTTATTATGCTACGAGTTATGACGTCATTACAGGTTTAGGATTAGGGGTGTTACACTGCCCATTCTGCCAATCAGATCCACGGCGTCAATTGCGGAGGGGCCCCTGCCTGGAGCTACGCTGGCAATATCCCTGGTGGTTGACCTTGATGCTCCTCCAGCTGCTGAAGCTCCCTCTCCCGATGTGCTTACGGTCTTCAGCGACCCCCCCCCCCCTCGGCCCATCTGATGCGCCCCCACAGTCCAACCAACCGGCCTCGGCCTTGCCTCCTTCCGTGGCCTCTGCTGCTAAAATAAAAGGTCCAAACTCTAACCCTCCATCCTTGGCTGCAAACAGGTCCTCAGACCCTGCATCTTTTTTAGAAATATTGCTTGCTAAACAGAAATGTTCTGCTGGTATGTCCTTGAGTGATGTTTCCTGTGCTGATGAAGGGGACAACCCCTTTGTCTCTATTGTAGAAGAGGATCTGATTCCCGAAATTGAATACTGGCAACACTCCATTGTAGGGCACATTTGGGGTAAAAAATTTGGGTTTAATCTTGTGAGAGACTTTGTGAGAAGGGCGTGGAGTTTTGTTCCCACACCTCAAATTCTGCTCCATGAAGAGGGATGGTTTATGTTCAAATTTGACAAAGAAGAGGACCTTGAGCAGGTCCTTAGCAAAGGCCCCTGGCTTTTAAACTCCTCACCCTTAGTGCTGAAAAGATGGTGCTCTGACATCTCGTTTAATCCCAAAGATTTGAACCGTATCCCAGTGTGGATCCAACTCCCCAGTCTCCCCATCAGCCTCTGGTCCCGTTCGAGTCTTAGGAAAATAGGTTCTAAATTAGGTGCTCCTTATATACTGACCAATCCACTGCCGACAAATCCCGTATTTCCTATGCTAGGATTCTGGTGGAAGTGGACTTTAATCACGACCTTGTGAGACAAGTGGAAATTCGCACTCCTAAGGGCTCTATCTCTCAGTCGGATGTTTACGAATGGGAGCTAGTCTCATGCGACTCCTGCAAGCAGCTTGGCCATCCTTCTCACCGCTGTCCCTCCTCTCAGGACCACCCGGCCCCAGTAGTGGCCCGTCAACACAGAACCAGGAAAGCCCCTCCTCCTTCCTCTAACCCTCTACCCATCCTTCGTACTCCATCCCCTCCCTCCCTCCCCCCTAAAGCCCAGCCGATAGTTATCCCCTCTTTAAAGCCCCTCCCCCTCTCCTCTGACCCTAGAGGCCCCTCCTCGGCCCCTACCTCCCCTTGGCTCCCAGACCCCTCTAACCAAATCTCCTTCTTTACCCTCCCTCTCCCCTAAACCTATGTCCCCTTCCCTCCAGTTGGTACTCGATCCCCCCATCCCAGCTCCTTGGCAGCTGGTCCCTCCCCGGGTTAACCCTCCTCCCCCCTCTCTTTGGCAGACCCCCCGCTCCAGCTTACTAACTCCTTCTTCTCCCCTTTGAGCATGGGCCTGATCGTATCGTCTCCTCCCCCTTCCTCCCCTTCGTCCCCTTATGAAGATAGCCATCTGGAATATTAGAGGCTGTAATGACCCCGCCAAGCTCCGTGAAATCAAGTTGTTTGTTAGGACCCATAACCTTTGTGTCCTTGCCCTTTTGGAAACCCGGGTTTCCTCTCATAACCTTCCCCCCATCCTCTCCCTCCTCTTCCCCTCTTGGAACCATCTTCACAATTACCCTGCCCATCCTAACGGGCGTATTTGGATTCTCTTTGACCCTACTTTTATTAAGCTCTCCCCCCTGCACTCATCAGCTCAAATGATCACTTGCCTAGCCTCCCCCCTCGGTTCGCATCCCTTACTCTCTCTGTGGCGTATGGCCAAAACATCCCTTCCATCCGATCACTTCTGTGGTCCGAAATTGAGAATCTAAGTAACTCTACCCCTGGGCCGTGGCTGGTCGCCGGGGATTTTAATAACGTGCTCTATGCTGGAGACAGGCAAAGCAGCCGGCCCACCCCCTAGGGATTATGAGGAGTTCGCTAACTGTGTTGCCCGTACCGAGCTAAATGACCTCCGCTTTTATGGCCGCTTCTTCACTTGGTGGAATAACCAATACGATCATGATCGAGTTCTGGGGAAGATTGACCATGATCTGGTGAACGAAGCCTGGATTGCTGCTTTCCCGCTTAGCTACTGTACCTTCCCCCCCGCTCATTTCAGATCACAGCCCTATTATTATCACCTTCCCCCGCCCAACCCCCCCTAAGAAGTGTTTCAAATTCCTTAATATTTGGGCCAGGGACCCCACCTTCCTCCCCATGGTTAGCAATATTTGGAAAGTCCCCTTCGACGGGAGCCGAATGTACTCTATTATCCAAAGGCTTCGCCTTCTCAAAAGGGATCTCTCTTCTCTTCATAGAACGGAATTCAACTCTCTCTCCCATAAAGCTCATTCTATTAGAGAGGACCTCACTGACACCCAGGGGAGCCTTGATAGCGACCCTTGGAACCCCACTCTTATCTCTAAGGAAAAGTCGCTTCGCCTTGCTCTCCGTAAGCGAAACTTCCAAGAGCTCATGTTCCTCCGGTAACTCTCTAAAATCCGTTGGCTCAAGCAGGCCGACATGAACTCAGCTTTCTTCCATAGAGCCATTAAGGCTAGACGGAACAAAAACTCCATCGCCAATATTACTAATGCGCTTGGGCAGGACCTCTCCGACCCTGATGACATCGCTAACTGCCTCATCTCCCATTTCAAGGGCATCATGGGCACTAGACCCCCTACCTCGCGCACACTCTCTGACCTCAATCTGGACCCCTCCAGAACCCTCACTACCTCCAGCTGGTCCTCCCTTCTTAGGACGGTTGATAACACGGATATTAAGGATGCCCTTTTCACTATTGGGGACGACAAAGTCCCAGGCCCAGACGGATACACCTCCAAATTTTTCAAAACTGCGTGGCCCATCATAGGCGAAGACCTTAGCCTAGCTATAAAAAGCTTCTTCCACACTAGTACCTTACTAAAGGAGGTCAACTCGACTCTCATCACTCTTATTCCAAAATCTGAGTCTGCCTCCACCCCTGGTGACTATAGGCCCATCTCTTGCTGTAACACGATCTACAAAATCATTAGCAAAATCCTGGCTTCCAGGCTTAAAGAGGTTCTCCCCAATATCGTTAAGGGTACCCAGGGGGCTTTCATAAAAGGGCATCTCATTTCTGACAACATCCAACTGTGCTCATGCCTAATGAAGCACTACCAAAGAGCCCATATTTCTCCCCGCTGTATGATGAAAATGGACCTAAGGAAAGCTTTTGACACAGTTGACTGGCCCTTCCTTCGAGATACTATGGCTTTCCTGAACTTCCCTCCTATCTTCATTGATTGGATTATGCAATGTGTGTCCACCCCATTGTACTCCCTTAACCTAAATGGCTCCCGAAGGGGTCTCTTTAAAGGGGAAAGAGGTCTGAGACAAGGGGACCCCCTATCCCCATATCTCTTTGTCCTAGTCATGGACATGCTCTCCCGCCTGCTCGATCAGCTCCCCTCTGAAACGGAGTTCAAATTCCACCCGTCTTGCAAAACGCTCAGCATCTCCCACCTTTTCTTCGCTGATGAGGTCCTATTATTCTGTAGGGGGGACCAATCCTCCATATCTCTTATGCTCAATAAAGTCAATCTCTTCTCTGAAGCCTTTGGCCTTAAACTTAACCCAGCTAAATGTGATATTTTTCTTGGAGGGGTCAGTCCCCCGGAGATGAACTCGATCCTCTCCCTCACCGGCTTTAACCAGGGCACCTTCCCCTTCCGATACTTGGGTATTCCCATCTCGGCCAGAAAGCCCAAATCATCAGACTTTGCCCCTCTTATCGATAATATTCAAAAGGCCATTTCCTCTTGGGGTGGTAAACACCTATCATTCGCGGGGTGCCTCACTCTAATTCAAAGTAACCTGTTCGGTATTCTTGGCTTCTGGGCTTTGTCCATTTCCATCCCCAAAAATGTTATCCAAATCATTGTCAAGAAGATTCGTTCCTTTCTATGGTCCGGGGACTCAGCCAGCAACCCTACCCCTCCTGTGGCCTGGAACTCCATCTGCCTTGACAAAAGGAAATGGGGGCTTGGCATAAAGGATATTTTTAAATGGAATATGAGCTTTCTCTTAAAAACCATTTCCGCCATTACAAATAACTCCGAGAGACTTTGGATCCAATGGATCCATAGTATCTACCTGGGGAACTCCAACTTATGGACCAGCACTCCTAAAGGGGATGACCCATGGATATGGAAATCAATTCTCAAAGCCAGAGATTGGTGGATCCTTCAATGCGGGTCTCCCCAAGATGCTATCTCGCTTTTCCACTCCTTTCCTCCTCGTCTCCGTGTTAACACCGTTTACCAAGTTGTGACTTCCCCTACTAGGCACTTCCGGTGGTTTAACATCTGTTGGAAGACATGGGCGCTTCCCAAAGCCAAATTCATTTTGTGGGTCACTCTAAAGGGTAGACTTAAAACATGTGACAAATTACAATCGTGGGGCATTAGCCTAGCTAACAGATGCTGGCTCTGTGAGCGAGCTCCAGAGACAAGTGCGCACCTCTTCTTTTTTTGCAGGACTACATGCAGGATCTGGTGGACTATCTGTGACTGGCTAGGAATCCCCACCAACAGGTCAAGCCTTCTAAGCTGCGCAGCCTGGCTTTCTCGTTACTGCAACCGGAAAAGACCAAAGGACTTCGTCAGACGAGCTGCCATCGCTAATGTCGTCTACTTCATCTGGATCGAAAGATGTAGGAGAGCCATGACAGGTCAGACCCGGCCCCCAGGTCATATCATTACTGACGTGAAGGGCGCGACTAAAGCCACCATTTGGACTAAATTCTTCCCCAACCGAGATGATGTCTGGCTCAACCAGATCTTAGAGTCCTGATAGATTTCGAATTTCTCATGTAGCCCTCCCCCCCTTTTTTTTATATCTTGGAAATTTATGTATTAATGTATCTGGTTGGCCTCCGCCACCTTTTGTTCTCGCTGCTTTTTAGCAGGACTTGTATTGCTATGGGTATCGGATACATAGGGCCCCTATGTATCGGCTTTTGTAAAACTCTATCATTATTTCATTATATATAGTTTACCAATTATTCAAAAAAAATATAGGTTAGTATTCTGAATTATGTAGTATTCACACGTTTAAGTTATAAGACAATAATAATTTTATTAATGCTTACGAATATTAGCTATCATTTCTTATATTTTAGCATAATATCAACTGAAATTTCATCAGCATTATTAGTCGGTAGCAATTTTGAAACTTAAGATTGTAGCAATTTAGCTACTTGTTAAAAATATTTGCTATCATAGCCAAAATAGTAGCACTATAGCAACCATAATCAAGTGTTAGTAGCAATTTCATAATTTCGCTTATCTACATGGTCGTAGTAACTTTTAAGATAGTAGCTAGTTAGCTACTGATTAGAATCTTTTTTCTACCATTGCTCAAATAGTAGCATAATAGCTACCATGATTGAATTAGCATTGACCAAGTAGTAGCAATTCATTAATTTAGCTACAGATATTTGTAGCGAAATTACTTTTACTAAAACTATCGGAATGAAAGATAAAATAGCTACTATTGATGGTATCAATCTTGTAAGGCGATATACATTTAGCTATTGGCTAAAAGTTAGCTACCATTGTTGTTGTGGTAGCACAAAAGCAACCACTTTGTTAATAACATCAAAAATCAGTAGCAATTTTCTAATTTAGATACCAATATATGCATAGTAGCAATTTATCGGTAGCTAAAACATGTTTTCTTGTAGTGGCATCCGTTGGCCTAACCGAGGTGCAAAGCTGTCGTTGTGTGGGTGAAGAGGCCACAGATTGAACAGACCACGGGCATGTTATCATATGTGACCGCAAAGGTGCAAAATTGGTTATCAATAATCATCGATTGAGGTGCTTAAAATTGGGACATGAATCTTGATTAGGACCTTAAAGTGCAAGTATTAAAAGCTCGACACCTCACCACTCTTCAAACCTTCAAAAAACCGCTCCAGCTTCTGCCCCACCCTCCGGACGAATTCCTGAGTATGATGATGAGATGGGACCCCGTACACCCGAACCATGCATGAAATCCAAGAGAACTAATGCTGAGGGAGCGGCTTGATCAGATCTAAAGGCTGCAGTGCCAACAAATTATTGTTGATCGTTCAAGGTCCTCAAATGTGGACTACCTCCAGTTCTTCCTCAATCTTGAACTAAAAAACAAAGAGGTTTAAGCCCATCTTTGTAACGCGAAAGCCCCATACTTAGAGATGGCAAGGGGGGACGGCTACTCATTTCACTCGACACACTAAAACGGTATAAAAAATGAGTGAAAAATGAGTGACCGGTGAAATGGTCACGGGTGACGGGTCGGGTCGGGTGAACACATTTTCCACCCGGCCACCCGATCCATTGGTCCGACCCACCACCCGCATGTATGTGTTATTAAACAAATATAGGTGTATTTTTAGTATTTTGTTGGTTAATACTCCATGTTTTGAGTATGTTATTGACATTTATTGATGTAGTTTGTATTATTGAACAAATATGGATGTATTTTTATTGAAAACTAAACTTATATAGGTGCTAAAGGCTAAAAATGCTTGTTGGAAAAAAAGGGTGACGGGTTCACCCATTTCACCCGCATCACCCGTAGGTGAAGGGTGATGAATTTGTGGGTGACGGGTCGGGTGAGGTGATGCGGGTGAAAAGTGGATGACGGGTCTGGTGGAGCATCACTCAACCCGAACCCGACCCATTGCCATACTCAATCCAGCTCCCTTGAAGGATCTGCGCCAGAGTGTTTGCACATATCGGGACGATAGAGAAAAGTTGGGCTATCAAACAACGGGCCGAGACAAGAGAAATGTCATTGATGATGAGCTTGTCCATGGCAATAGAGTGGCGAATGCGGGTAGTTTTTGTAAAGGGAGTTGAAGAGTTATAAGTAAGCTGCAAATTTACGGACAAATAGTGGAAGATGGGTGCGCCTGTGGAAACTCCCGAAGCTCACACAGCCCTAATATAGGCGCGGGAAGGCAAAAGGGAAAAGGCAACCGGACTAGAAGTTGCATGTCTACCAATCCATATCTTTGCATGCAACAAGGGAATGAAAAGACCCTAAGATCAGCTTTCTTATCCCACCGCAGAAGACATAGATTATCATTGCAATAATTACTTATATGATGCGGCACAACACAGGAACCAAAAAGAGCCTTGGCGAGTTGGCCTTCAGCTAAAACGGGCGGTCACTTCGCATGTAAGAAGGAGCATGTTAACGAGGCAACACCAGAAGAGGATAAGGCAACGCGGGGGCTGAGGCAGAAACATGGCCACAATTCACAAGAGATAAGGCTTCGCAGGGGAGAGAGCTTTGCAAGGCTGTGGAGGAAGTCAACTCTTGAAAATGTTGTTATTAGTATTGTTGTTGGTGATGATGGTCTTACTGCTACTATAAGGGTGTTATTGTTATAGTTGATATGAGTTAAAAGTGTATCAGTAAAATGATAAGATTTATTATGGTATAAAGAGATTAATTAGAGGTTAGTTGCTTTGTTATGGGCTTTGTCGTGAATTCATGTGTCGTGACAGGCCTGGTCCAGCCCATTAGTCTGTCCTTAACATATGGTTATTATGTCGGTCGGTATATTTTGTTTTAATGCCGTATAATGGAACCACGCAACACTAGTAGTGAATCCAATTTGAATAAAACTGTAAATGATAGCCCAAATCAGTAAATAGGTCCAACAAGCTTTCTAGCCCATAACTTAGTGTTTGTATACAACTTACCAAAACTCATAGTTGCTGGTCTCTATTACTCTAGTATAAATATCATTGAACTACGTTATGTATAGCAACCTATTCAATACAAAAGTTTGCACTCTTCTCGAGAATTGTAGCCACCATCTTGCTATATTTAGCATGGTATCAAAGCTTTCTCTACAGGTCCCCGCTCTATCCTTCGGTCCTTGATCTTCTTCATTGTTTCCTTCATCCCTTCATCATGTCTTCTGGTTCATCTATCGAAAATTCTTCGAGTAATGCTCATATGAGTGGCTCCACGGGTGCTCTTAACTCATCTCCTTCCTCTTCCATTTTTGTTTCATCCTTTATATCTTCTTCTTCCAACTTTATAAAGCTCAACACAGAAAACTTCCCTTGATGGAAAATATAGCTAAAGCGTTATCTCTATGGCCATGGATTGTTTGGTTGGATTGATGGTTCTTAACCTTAGCCACCTAAAATCGTTAATAACTCACCAAACCTAGAGTTTACAACCTAGAAACAAACAAACTAGTTAATCATGCCATTATTAAATGCTTCCATGACTGAATATGTTCACGCTCAAGTGGTTCTTTCCACTTCATCATCTCAAACTTGGAAGAAAATATAGGAAATTTTTTCCGCCAAGGTAAATTCAAGAATTATGCTTTTGAGAGGACAACTTATGAGCATTAAGAAGGGTTCTGATAGCGTTACTACCTTCTTTAACAAAGCTAGCTCCATTGCCAATTCTCTTGCCTCTGCAGGTTCACCTATGTCTGACTCTGATTTTGTTAGCTGCATCATATTTGGCTTACCCCTTGATTTTGAGTTTGTTAAGACAAACCTCATGATTCACACAGAGGCAGTCACACCTAATGTCCTTTATAGTCAACTTCTTACCTATAAGTCACATCTGGCTTACAAACCACTGAGGTCGTGTCTAACACACAGATGTCAGCAAATGCCACTCAGGTGAATCAGTTCAATAATAACAACAAAAATTTCATTCTTGAGGCATAGGTTGCAGAGGAGGCATAAACAATAGAGGAAAATGTAGAGGTGGTCGAGGAAATTTCAAAGGTGGGAGAAAATACCAACATATATAGGAAACTACCAACACCTCTCGGAAAATTATAGAGGTGGTCAAGGACATCACATACAGGAAATTACAGAGGTGGAAAAAACCGTGTCTCTATTAGACAATTTACCTCTAATAATAAGGTGATGTTTGAATTTTACCCTACATGTTTCTTAGTTAAGGATCTGGCAACGGGTAGGATTCTGCTCAAAGGAGGACTTAAGAATGGCCTGTACAAGTTTTCAGGAAGTCTCTCAGTCCTACTTCAACAATTTTGCAAGCTCATGCCACCCAGAAGACCAGCAATATCTCGCACCTAAGATTAGAACATTCCTTTTCTAAGGTCATTAACCTTACCATAAATAAGTACAACCCTCATGTTAGCCAAAATAATTTTGCTCAAGTCAGTTGTAAAGGTTGTTACATGGGGAAGATGCATGCTCTTCCCCACCCTATGATAGAAATTGTTTCTAGCAGGCCTTTTGACCTTTTGTTTTTTGATGTGTGGGGTCCTTCATGTACTATATCTCTTGGTGGTCACAAATACTATCTTTTGGTGGTTAATAATTTCAGTAAATTTGTTTAGTTGTTTCCTATGGCTGCTAAATCTAAGGCTTGTCGCATATTCAGTGCCTTTCTTAATCTTGTTTCAAATTATTACACTGCTAAAGGAAGGGATGTTCAGGTTGATGGTGGTTCTAAGTTTAAACCCTTAACTCCTGTTTTTAAACAGCAAGGGATTTCTCTAGAATCTCATGTCCCTATTCACATCAACAACAAGGTTTAGTTGAATCTAGACCTAGAGTTATTTTTGAAAAATGGCTATCTCCCCTCTCTCATGCTTCCTTACCCTTGGAATTTTAGGAATCTGCTTTCCTTACAACAACCTATCTTCTTAACTAAACACCTACTATTATTCTCTCCTTCACCACTCCCTATGAAAACTCTTCAACTACACACCATATTTTTCCTTCGAGCCTTTGGTTGTGAATGCTAGCCCAACCTTAGACCATACAATACCCACACGTTGAGTTTTAGATCTCTTCAATGTGTTTTTGTTGGTTATGCTCCAAACCACAAAGGTTTTCTATGCCTTGACCCTCATACTCACACAATAGATGTCTATAGGGATGTATTATTTAATGAAACATCTTTTCCCTATCACTCCATCTCTCCAGCAATCCCTCTCACAGATTCACATATATATCATCCTTATCTTCCCTCTACTCCTCTCTCTATCTCCACTAACTCTACTTTAGACAGAAATCCTACATCTCCAGTCCCTCAAAATCATAACTCTACCCCTCCCCTCACCCTAGCTTCTTATTCTGCTTCAGACCTTAACTCCACAAGCAAAAATACTCCATCTACTCCTCTACTCCTTAAACACCATCTACTACAGGAACTCCCACACCTCCTCAACCCAATCATCCTATGACTACCAGGACACGTGATAACATAAAAAATCCCTTGATTAGAATAGATGGCACTATTGTGTGGCTATCCATTCATGCAACAAAAATGATACCAGATGAGCCTACTTTTAAACAAGCCATTCAACATGCTTCATGGAAATATGCTATGATAAAAGAGTTTCAAGCTCTAAAACTCACATACATGGAATATTGTCCCTTCTCCACCAAATATCAAACCTCTTGGAGTTAAGTGGGTGCTCAAAACAAAAAGGAAACATTAGTTCACTAGAAAGAAGAAAGGCCAGGCAAGTTGCACGTGACTACACTCAAACTGAAGGTATGAATTATTTTGAACATTCAGTCCAATCATAAAACCTACCACTATCAGATTGATCCTAGCCATTGATGTTTCTAGAAACTGGCCAATCCATTAAGTGGATATTGATAATGCCTTCTTACACGGTGAACTAAAAGAGAAGATTTATATGGCTCAACCCCCTGGAATTATTCACCCTTACTTATCAAATCATGTTCCCGTCTACAACGTTCTATCTATGGCCTTAAGCAAGCCCCTCGTGCATGGTTTTCAAAGTTAAGTGATACTCTCATCACTACGGGTTTTCATCCCTCCAAAGTTGATGCTTCTCTCGTTATCTAAAATTACCAAGGAGATACCCTCCACATTCTCATCTATGTGGATGTTATCGTTATTATTGGGTCTTCCCCTACTTTAGTCAAACTTTTCATCACAAAACTCTCATCCAAATTTCCTGTCAAAGATCTTGGTTCATTACACTATTTCCTTGGTGTAGAGGCTCAAAAAAATACCTTTAGCCTCCATCTTAACCAGAAAACCTATAATGAAAACCTTTTTCATAAAGCCAACATGCTTTACTCTCGACCCGTCACTACACCTATGAGTACCAACACTCAGACTACTCCCACCAACTCCACCTTATTTGATGAACCTATACAGTTTTAAAGCCTCCTAGGTGCACTTCAATATCTTTCTTTAACAAGGCCTGATCTTAGCTACTATGTATACAGACTGCCAATTTATGCACTCCCCTACCCTAAAACATTGGCAAACCATGAAACAAATTCTTCACTATTTAAAAGCCACTCTTCATCTATCGTTTCACATACCTACATATCCTCTACTTCTTCAAGCCTACTGTGATGCAGATTGGGCTAGCGACACTACAAACCAAAATTTACCACATGCTATTGCACTTATCTCTGCAAAACCCTAATCTCTTTGCAATCAAAGAAACAGCCTACCATTGCTAGATCCTCAACAGAAGCAGAATACAGAGCAATGGCATATGCAACTTATGAACTTATTTGGCCGCAAAATCTGATTAGGGGATTAGGATTTTACTTAACTCAATCTCCGGTTATCTGATTTGACAATTTGGGGGCCACGTACTAGGCTGTTAATCCAGTATTTCATGTTCGAGCAAAACATATTGGTCTCGATTACCATTTTGTCAGGGAACGCGTGCAAAATCACTCCCTGAGAATTGCCTTCGTCCATGACGTTGAACAAGTTGTGGATGCCCTATCCAAGCCGCTACCATCCTTTCGTTTTCTGCCATTACAATCAAGACTGGACTTACACCCATTTGGAGGGGGAATAGTAGTTAAACCCAATTTAAATAAAACTGTAAAAAGGTCCAACAAGCTTTCTAACCCAGTAACTTAGTGTCTATATACAACTTACCAAAACTCATAGTTTCTGGTCTTTATTACTTTAATATAAATATTAATGAACTAGGTTATGTGCAACGACCTATTCAATACAAAAGTTTACATTCTTCTCGAAAACTGTAGCCACCATCTTGCTATATTTAGCAGACAGTGTTCTTTTTTGGGAAATGTCAATCAACTTTTGATTAAAGTTACAACATTTGCAAAATTCAAAGAAACTGCTAAGAGAAATCTTTTTATTTTTCAGAAAATTGGATACTTTACCTCAATCTTGGCATACTGTGTGTGTTGTGCTGTGACGGGCCTAATGATCTGGCCCATTAGTCTCTCCATCACTGTGATGCATAAGTCAGAGCGAGGCTTGTGCTGTGACGGGCCTATCTATAAGATCATCAGCAAAATCTTAGCGGCGAGGCTTAAAGGGGTTCTCCCTGAGCTTGTTAAGGAGAGCCAGGGGGCCTTCATTAAGGGGCGTCTCATTACGGATAATATTAAATTGTGCTCTTGCTTAATGCAACACTACCAACAAGCCCATATCCCCCCCGATGCATGACATTAGAAAGGCCTTTGATACAGTTGATTGGGCTTTTCTCAACGACGCAATGTCTTTCCTAAACTTCCCGCCCAGTTTCACCAACTGGATTATGTAATGTGTCTCCACCACCTCGTTCTCCATAAGCTTAAATGGCTCCCCTACGGGGTTATTCAAAGGTGAGAGGGGCTTGCGCCAAGGGGACCTCTCTCTCCCTACCTCTTCGTCCTAGTCATGGATATGCTTTCCCGCTTGCTCGACCAGCTTCTTCAAGATCCTGGCTTCAGATACCACCCTTCCTGCAAAACCCTTAAAGTATCCCACCTGTTTTTCACGGACGATGCCCTTCTTTTTTGTAGAGGGGACCAAAATTCCATCTCCTTATGCTCAACAAGGTCAATCTATTCTCCGAAGCCTCGGGTCTGAAGCTCAACCCATCCAAATGTGACATGTTCCTTGGAGGTGTCTACTCATCCGCTGCTACCTCCATCCTCTCCTCCACCGGGTTAAATCAGGGTTCCTTCCCCTTCCGCTACTTAGGCATCCCTATTTCGGCCAGAAATCCCAAAAACTCGGACTTTGCCCCTTTGATCGACAATGTTCAAAGAGCTATTTCCTCCTGGGGGGTAAGCACCTTTCATTTGCGGGTCGCCTCTCTCTTATCCAAAGCACCCTGTATGTTATCATTGGCTTCTGGGCCTCGTCGGTTGCTATCCCCAAAAATGTCATCCAATGCGTAGTTAGGAAGCTTTGCTCCTTTCTCTAGTCTGGGGACTCAGCCACCAACCCCACCCCGACAGTAGCGTGGAGCTCTGTTTGTTTTAACAAGAGGAAAGGGGGACTTGTCATTAAGGACTTTTTCAAATGGAACATGTGTTTTCTCCTTAAAACAATCTCTGTCATCATTCATAACTCCGAAAAACTTTGGATTCAATGGATCCATAGTGTATACCTGGAGAACTCCAACATCTGGGCCGCCAATCCCAACGGAGGTGACCCGTGGATCTGGAAGTCCATCCTTAGGGCCAGGGATTTGTGGATCAAGCAGTGCGGCTCTACTCATGATGCAACTTCTCTTTTCCTCACCTACCCTCTCTGTCTCCGTGTCAACACCATTTACCAGGATATCTCTTCCCCTTCTAGGCACTTTCCCTGGTATAATATCTGTTGGAAGACCTGGGCGCTCCCTAAAGCCAAGTTCATTCTTTGGGTTACTCTAAAAGGTAGACTGAAAACATGTGACAAACTGTAATCTTGGGGCATTAGCCTCGCTAACAGATGCTGGCTCTGTGAGCAAGCTCCAGAGACAAGTGGGCACCTTTTCTTTTTTTGCTGGACTACTTGCAGGATGTGGTGGGCTATATGTGACTGGCTGGGGATCCCCACCAACAGGTCTAACCTTCGCAGCTGCACACACTGGCTATCCCACTACAGCAAGACGAGAAGACCAAAGGACTCCGTCAGACGTGCGGCTATCGCTAATGTCGTCTACTTCATTTGGATCGAAAGATGTAGAAGAGCCATGATGGGCCAGGCCAGGGACCCCGCTCTCATCATTGCGGACGTGAAGGGAGCAATCAAAGGCACCATCGGGACTAATCTCCTTCCTAATCGAGATACTGTGTGGCTTAACCAGATCCTGGAGTCCTAATTTATTTTGTCTCCATATCAGTTTGGTGGCCTTTTAGACTATGATGTATTAGGATGGCCCATCGCTACCTTTTTGGATCTCATATGCCCCATTTGACTTGTAAATCCTTGGGTATCTGATATATAGGACTCCTATGTATCTCTTTTTGTATAAACTCTATTATTCATTCGATATATATTTCACCTCTTATTAAAAAAAAAATAAGTCAGACTTAATGGTTTGTTTGTTGCAAGAGTTAAGTCCTAGAATCATGAACAACAATCAATTAATTACCTTAATTAATATTCACGATTCTGTCTCTACGCTCTGTCCTCTTGATGGTTTTTGTAAAAATTTACATTCGGTAGTCAACTTATTGCTTTCTCCTGCTTCAGCTTCAATTGTTTACTAACGTACATAAAAAAAATTGGAAATCTAAACGAATACCATGAAAATCTCCTCCATAAAGTAGATTACTTTTTTTTTATTATTTGACCTCGCTCGTATCCATTTCTCCCACCAATAAAAGCCTAGTTCAGTCGTTTGATGATTACCTATGCAGGATATTTAGAAACAGCCACCGGGAGTATCCAAAGCTAATAATAATACACTTATATATATAATTTAGATTTGCCTGTATAGTCTTGTATCAAGCTAGGGATCTGAAATGAAGGGTAATTCAGTGACTCCCATTAAAATTTGAACCCTGAACTCATGCAGATTATCTCTAACACAAAGCCGGGAGCATGTGTATTTCACAGCATCCCCAATTTGCCACAGTATATATCTCATTCAATGGGGTCATCTAGGCAACTCATGACATAATGAAATAACCGACTATAAAAAGCAAATCTTAGAATATGATACGCGCGCTCATTTAATTCAATACAGTTTGGTAATTGGTAGAAAATTTTCCTCGCAATGCCAGTGCTGATAAAAGTAAAACTTCAATTGCAATTCATCACTCACAAATCACAATATAAAGTTTCTACCTATGGGTGAGATCAGCAAACAATATAATAGTGTGGACTGCAATGGGTGAGAAGCCTCCTGATATTAGTGATGAATTCTTAGAGGCAGCTTTAAATGAACTGGAGTTTGGTTCAGTTGCTGCACCTGCTGCTTCCGCTCCTCAGTTTTCATCAGGTAAGTAATTTAGAAGCAAGGAAATGAACTTTCATTTTTGCTCGCTAACTGTACACATTATTCATACACAATACTTTATTTATCCACCGTTACAAGACTAAGAATCATGTTGCTTAGAAGGATATAACCATAACAGGGTACTCAGGAGCAACAACTGGTGCTGGTAATCAAGTTTTTGCATGGACATACGATGAAGATAAGATCCTTGAGAATTCCATAGCTGAGTTTGGCTTAGATTCTCCTGATCTGTATGAGAAAATAAGTGCTAGGTTCCCTAATAAAACCATTGAACAAATCAAGCAGCATCTCCATGCTCGTACTAGAGATGTTACAGGCTTAATCAAATTCCCTGTTTATGAAGTATCTCGACCTAAATCTTGTCAAGATAAGAGGAGGAAGAGAAACATACAAGGTGCATCATCTTCCTCAGCAGCAAGTCAACAGTACAAGCGTGGTCTTTGGACAGTTGAAGAGCATCGGTAATTGATTAATTAATTAAATTTACTATGCTATGCTTCTATTTACTATATATAAGTATAACAAAGATATTCTTTCATGGAAATTACAGGCAATTTCTCATGGGGATACAGCAATATGGAAAGGGAGATTGGAAAAGCATATCAATGTATTTTGTGCAAACCAGAACCCCAAGTCAAGTGGCAAGCCATGCACAGAAGTACTTCAATCGCCCTGCAAGTACCACACCACATGAGGCGAGAAGGCATTCAATCCATGATACAAGATTGGTTGACGGATCTATTGTTGAGTTACCTACTCGGCTTTCTTGTCATGGTGATGACAAGACCAACTTTTGAGATTCTCATCTTGGTTGTAGCTTCACCATTTAAATAAGTTGAACTACTATATATCTATAGCTGATTGCTAGTAGGATGTGCGGAAAATATAGAGATCCGTAGCTATGTATATTCATTAAATAATACCCGCCCCTGTATGCGCATGCGCAACAGATCCTGAACTTACAATAATATAATAAAGAGAATACAATACAGTTTTATAAAAAATCAACTATTACAAAATACATGTAAATTTCAAATGTCAAGACCAGCAGCGAGATGAAGGCAGGAAGTTAGAAACGGAAAAGGTGCCATACGATTTTGATATTTTCTCATGTCAAGCATGGGAAGATAGAAATAGGAAAACTTTTAATCCGGATGTTTCGACGACTTGGGATCCGTTTGAAACAATGAAGCTTAACGTTTGGCGATGGTGCAACTTAAACGGGATCACCCCCCACTTGATATGCATTCGTTTCTTCATGATGACTGCTTATTTCATCGATGGAAAGCTTTGCTGTGAGGTTTGTTGTGTCTGTTTTCTTTGTGTTGGTCTACGGGCGAAGGCTATCTTGTCTTTGGTTCTAGCAGTATAATGTCTTAGGCTTGTTTTTTCCTTTCTCCTTTCTCCCTCACATTCTTGTTATCTTGTACATACATTATTTACTCCCACTCATCTATACAAGGCCTGGCGCCACCCATTAAAAATAAAAAAAAAAGTTCAGGAGGTCGTAAGAACTGAAAAAATATCCGTTGGGAAGAACGGGCTTCACGCGCGGCGTTTTCCCTGTCCCTCTGTGCGATTTCCTTCATCTTTCTTCGCTGCTGTCGTTCGCTGGTGGTGCGCCGCCGCCCACTCTCTTGAGCCGCCGCGCCAGGCCCCCGCCTGGTGGCAGGGCTCCCTCCGATAGGCGCTTCCACCCCCCTCCTCCCCCCTTTAGTTCCGGTAGCCTGGTTCCCTCTCGATGGGGCGGAAAAGACCTAGCACCCGCGCAACCCCTGTCGTCTCCCCTCCAGGCGGCGGTACTCCACCTCCTATCTCCTCCCCGGGTCCTGCTTCCTCCTCCCTCGACTTGGCGGCTCTGAGTTCTCCGGTTTCTGGGTGCCAAGCTTCTGGGTCGGTGGTCTCTGGTGTCTTATCTCCTGCTGTGTCTCGGCGAGGCTCTCTGGCTGCGGGAGTTGGTCTGAAGCGATCTTTGGGGGGTGGCAAAGATGGAGCGCCTGTTTTGTTGACTAAGTCTCTGGACTTTGTTGCTTCTGGCGACATGGAAGGATTGTGTGATTTAATTGAAATCCCTGTTTCTGCTCCCCACGACCAGTCTTCTCTCTGCCGTGATCTTGTTGGCCAAAAATTGCCCCTGCCGATGCCGGGTGTCAATGTTGAGGACCCACTTGGCGGGTTGTCTGGTTTGACTTGATTGGGGACTCTTGCTAGTGCCCCAGTTGCGGGGCCGACTGAGATTGGTGCTCCTGCTCTGAATGGTGCAGCCCGTGTTCCTGGCCTGGCTGTCTCGGAACCGACAGTGAACCCCCCGGTTTGGCAACCTCGAAGTCGTCTGCAAGCCTTGGCATTGACCTTGTTGTGGACCTTGGTCAAATCCCCATGGAATCTGACCTCCCGCCGGTTAACGAATCGCTTTAAGCATATTTAGCCCAGCCGGACTCCCCGACCATTGCCGCTGGTGGCTCCCGTGGGCCTGCTCCCCTTACCTCTACGGCCTTTCCCCCCTTGACAGCTGGTCCGACTCGCCCAGCCACAGGTACATCTCTAAACCCTCAATCCTTGGCTGATCCCAGGGTCGCGAACCCAATATCGCTTTTAGACAAATTGCTAGCGAAACATAATAATTACTCAGGTGTGTCTTTACGATTTGATTCCAATGTCGATCCCAAGGACGGTTGTCTCTTTGTTACCATTGAGGAGGAGGATATTAAATCTAAGATTGACTACTGGAAACACTCGCTTGTGAGTTATCTTTGGGGAAAAAAGTATGGCTTTAACCTAGTCAGGGACTTTGTGCGTAGAGCTTGGAGTTTCGTTGCTACCCCTCAAATTCTCCTCCATGAAGAGGGTTGGTTCATTTTCAAATTCGACAAGGAGGAAGACATTGAGCTTGTTTTAGACAAAGGACTATGGATCCTAAACTCCTCTCCCCTAGTCCAAAAAAGATGGTCCTCTAAACTCTCCTTCAATCCCCGAGACCTCAATCGCATTCCGGTTTGGATCCAACTACCTAGATTACACATAAGCCTCTGGTCTCGCTCGAGCCTCCAAAAAATCTGCTCTAGGATTGGTACCCCCCTTCACACGGACCGTTCCACTGCAGACAAATCTAGGATCTTCTATGCTAGAGTCTTAGTTGAAGTGGACTTTAATAAGGATTTGGTCCGTGAGGTTGAGATCCGCACCCCATTAGGCACCATCTTCCAGCCCGTCACCTTTGAATGGGAACCGATCTCTTGCTCCACCTGTAAGCAGCTTGGGCACCCCCCCCACCGGTGCCCCTCCTCTGTTGCTTCTTCTGCGCCTCATAAAAACCTCAAGCCCAGGAAAGAGCCCCCAATCATAACCCTAAACCTATTCTCCCCACTCCAACCACCTTACCCTCTAAGAACCCTCCATCGTCCCTCCCCCCCCCCCTTTGGAAGACCTAGTCCTCCCTGCCTCTAGAAACCCCTCCTCCTCCCCGGCCTCTTCCGTCCACTTTAAATCCCCCCTTCCTTGAACAACATCCTTGCCCTCCTTCACCCCCCGGCCCATGTCACCCTCCCTCCAGCTCATTCTAGATTCTCCCAACCTGGACGCCTGGCATATTGTTCCTCCTAGAACCAAACACCCTCTAAACCCCCTTCTCCAAAGGATGACTTCTCTCTCCAAATAGGAAACTCTTTCTCACCTTTCGTGCTTGGCCCTGATCTAGCTGCCCCCCATCCCCCTCACCGGATGCTTTACCATGAATCTGGCTGTCTGGAATATTAGGGGGTGCAATGACCCCTTCAAACTCCATGAAATTCAGCTCTTTGTTAAAAATCAAAAGCTTTGCTCCTTTGCTCTATTGGAAACCAGAGTCTCCAGCCTCAACTCCCCCTCTATCCTCTCGCGGTTCTTCCCCTCTTGGTCCATTCTCCACAATTACGCTGCTCACCCCAATGGCCGCATTTGGATCCTCTTTGACCCCAAGTTTATTAACCTCACCCCTCTTCACTCCTCGGCTCAAATCCTCTCCTGGTCCACCTCCTCCCAAGGCTCAAACCCTTTTACCCTCTCGGTTGTCTATGGTAGCAACAACCCTGCCATTCGAACCCTCCTCTGGGCCGACATCATCAGCCTTAATAACAGCGTAGTTGGCCCCTGGATTGTCGCGGGCGATTTCAATAACATCTTATTTATGGATGATAGGTTAAGCTGTCGTACCCCCTCCCCCCGGGAATTTGGAGATTTTGCGAAGTGTGTGACCACAGCCGAACTAAATGATCTTCGCTATTATGGGAGGCTCTACACGTGGTGGAATAACCAGGACGGCCATGACCGGGTTTTAGAGAAAATTGATCGTGTATTGGTTAATGAGGCCTGGATTGCCTCCTTCCCTCTTAGCTATTGCACCTTCCTCCCTCCCCTAATTTCCGATCACATCCCCATGGTCATCTCCCTCCCCGCCCTAACCCGGTTTGGAAGTGCTTTAAATTCCTTAACCTCTGGACGTAGGACCCCTCTTTTCTACCCCTGGTTATTAAGACCTAGAATGTCCCTCAGAACAGAAGAAGGATGTTCTCCATTGTCAACAGGCTCCGCCTACTCAAAACTAAACTCTCTACTCTCCATAGATCAGAATTTAGTTCCCTCCTCCTTAAAGCCCAAACGATCAGAGTCGAACTCCAAGCCACCCAGCAGAGACTCGACCTAGATCCCTGGAATCCTACCCTTATTTCAAAGGAGAAAGCTTTGAGGAATGCCTTGCGTACCCGTAATCACCAGGAACTCCTTTTCCTACGTTAACTTGCCAAGACCCGCTGGCTTAAACTAGCTGATGCGAACACAACTTTCTTTCAAAGAGCCATCAAGGCTAGGCGTAACAGAAATTCCATTGCCTCCATCACCAACAATCAGGGGATGGACCTCACTGCCCCAAATGACATTGCTGACTGCCTCATCTCCCACTTTAAGAACACTCTTGGGTCTAGGGGCTCTCCCACCCAATCCCTTGCAAATCTCAGGTTGGGTAATAATAGAATCCTCAATCCCTCTCACTGGACTACATTCCTAAGGCCGGTGGATAACGCGGACATCAAGGCTGCCCTCTTATCCATCGGGGACGACAAAGCCCCTGGGCCGGATGGTTATTCCTCTAAATTCTTCAAAGTTGTGTGGCCTATAATTGGTGAGGACCTCTGTCTAGCCATTAAAAGTTTCTTTCACAGCGGCACGCTTCTGAAAGAGTTTAACTCAACCCTCATTACCCTAATCCCAAAATCTGACAACGCCTCTTCCTCTAATGACTATAGACCCATCTCTTGTTGCAACACCATCTACAAAATGATCAGCAAAATCTTGGCGGAGAGCATGAAGCTAGTTCTCCCTAGCATCGTACACAATAGCCAAGGAGCCTTCATTAAAGGACGCGTTATCACAGATAATATCCAGCTATGCTCCTGTCTTATGTAGCACTACCAAAGAGCTCACATCTCCCCCGTTGTATGATCAAAATGGACATTAGGAAAGCCTTTGATACTGTCGAATGGCCCTTCCTTGAGGACGTCCTCTCGCACCTAAACTTCCCTCCCACCTTCATTAGATGGATCATGCAATGTGTTACTACAACCTCCTACTCCATCAACTTGAACGGCTCCCCATGGGGTCACTTCAAAGGAGAAATGGGCCTTCGTCAGGGGGACCCCCTATCCCCCTATCTCTTTGTTCTAGTTATGGACATGTTGTCCAGGCTCCTCGACCAGCTCTCTCATGACATTGACTTTCGTTTTCACCCCTTTTGTAAAGCGCTCAATGTGTTCCACCTGCTCTACGCGGATGACGTTCTGTTGTTCTGCAGGGGAGATCAGCCCTCCATCTCCCTCATGCTCGACAACGTAAACCTCTTCTCCGAAGCCTCAGGTCTTAAACTCAACCCATCTAAATGTGACATCTTCCTAGGAGGGGTGAGCTCCTATGTGACCTAGTCCATCCTCTCCTTCACAAACTTCAAACTGGGCTCCTTCCCTTTCCGTTATCTCGGCATTCCTATCTCATCTAGGAAACCCAGAACCTCTGACTTTGGCCCATTATTGGATAATATCCACAAAGTTATCTCCTCATGGGGGAGCAAACACCTCTCCTTTGCGGGTTGACTCACCCTCATCCAAAGTACCCTCTTTGGTATTATTGGATTCTTGGCCTCATCTGTAGCCATCCCAAAGAACATCATCAAATGCATTGTCAAAAAGCTCCGCTCGTTCCTTTGGGGCGGGGATGCTACAAGCAACCCCTCCCCCCAATGGCCTGGAGTTCCGCCTGCTTTGACAAGAGGAAAGGGGGGATCGGGCTTAAGGACATCTATAAGTGGAACATGTGCTTCCTCCTCAAAACTGTCTCGGCAATTATAAACAATTCCGAGAGACTTTGGATCCAATGGATTCACAGCGTTCACCTAAGAGCCTCTAGCATCTGGGATGTCATCCCTAGAGGAGATGATCCATGGATCTGGAAAGCTATCATTGGGGCCAGGGATTGGTGGACCATGCATTGTGGCTCCCCCCAAGATGCAGTATCGCTCTTCCTATCCTACCCCCCAGCTTCGAGTCGCAACCATTTACCAGGACCTTGTAACCCCTCCCCCGCAATTTCTCTGGTTTAATATCTGTTGGAATAATTGGGCGCTTCCTAAGGCCAAATTTATTTTGTGGGTCGCCCTGAAGGATAGGCTAAAAACTTGTGATAAACTGCAATCCTGGGGCATTAGCCTTGCTAACCGATGCTGGCTCTGTGAGCATGCTCTAGAGACAAGTGGGCACCTCTTCTTTCTTTGCAGGTTTGCTCGCAGGATCTGGTGGTCTACATTCGATTGGCTGGGGATCAACACCAACAGGCTCAGTCTCCGAAGCTGCTCCCATTGGCTCTCCCATTACTGTAGATGGAAAAGACCGAAGGACCTCGTCAGACGGGCAGCCATCGCAAATGTCGTCTACTTCATCTGGATTGAAAGGTGCAAGCGGGCTATGACAGGACAATCCAGGGACCCCTCCCTCATCATTGCGGACGTCAAGGGTGCCACGAAGGCGGTAATCTGGACCAAACTCTCCCCAACCACGATGCAGCTTGGCTAGATAAGGTCCTCGGCTCATTGGAATTGGTGCCAGGCCTCTCCCTAATTTTGACTGCTATGTACCAGGTTGCTCATAGCCACCTTTTTGGATCTTGGTGCTTTGATCTGTGCTATGTATATCCCTGGGCATCTGATATATAGGGTTCCCTATGTATCAACTTTTGTATAAACTCTCTTATTCATTCAATATATATCTTACCTTTGTTTCAAAAAAAAATCCATTTTTGACAATTAAAGTCACAAATCTTAGTTAATTATCTCAAATTGATGTTCACAAGGCAGACCAATTCATATAACTACTAGATGATGCATGTGTTACTAGAGCTTTCCAATTAATTAAGATTTTTTTTAGCAGGACTACAGGTAACAGATTAACTGTAGGATCGGTTGGGGGCTTACTCAGGCAGACTCTTGTTTTTGGGGTATTGTGCTTGTGTGGTTGTTGGTTGTGGTTGGTCTGTAAGATGGTTGATGGTTTTGTGTGTGGCTATATGGTTGGGCTGTGAGGTATATGGTGGTGAGTGTGGAGGTGGTGGGGGTGCTGGTTACGCATGGTTCAAGGAGATGGGGGTGGTGTGGGGGATAAGGAGGGAGCCAGTGAAGTGATTGTTGAAGAAATCTTCAATTCCAATTTGTTTTGGCAAAAATCTTCAATTCTAATTGATTAAGCTGTCTCACCTTCATCCTTACTTAGGGACGAAGCTTTATTTTTTTTTTATTCTATGTTTTTTTTTGGGCGGAGCTTTATTTTTTTAAGTCTATGTTTTTTTTTATCCTTGCTTGATATGTAACGTTTTTGTTAGTACTCTCCTCCTCTACCCCTCGCTTGATTAATTGGTACATACCCATTTACCACCACTTGATCGGTTATATACATCCATATAATGATCTCATGCATATTGAAGGTTGGTCCCAAGCATGTCTAATGTTTGACCAACATACAACCACACATAGTCTTACTCTTACAGATCTCTTGATCCATACTAAGTATATAATTTCCCACGGCAGCAACAAAGTGTTTAATAAAAAAAATATCGATGATCTGATACGGAATATTGAAAACGAAAAGTCGACCAGAGCGATGCGATGCAAGCGGCAAAAAAGGTAATCCTTTTTCTCTAAACCCTAGCTTTCTGATCGGAGCCTTGCACTATGGCAAGAGGGAGGAAACCGACCAAGATTGTCTCATCGCACACTGAAGTCGTTTCTGGTTTGAAGTTTGATGGTAGAAGTGGCGGATCTGTAGAAGGTGTGATGAAGAAAACCAGAAGTAGTGACGACCAACTCGGCGGGGTGGCGGAGACGATTATGAGTGGCTCAAAAATTTTCCCTAGCGAAGGGGACAGGGAGGCTTCTACTGCGGTGGAGGGTGCCTCTAGTGAGGGAAAAGGGATAATTGATGAGAAAGAAGTGGGTAAGGCGAGTCAGGATGGGATGAATGTTGGGGTGGATAAACTGCCTCGTTCCTGGAGTATGGTAGTTGCAAACAATCGTAACAGAGAAGAATGCCTGCCGCTGCAAACGTATAGTGAAAGCGATTATGATGAAATATGTTTCTCCTTGGAAGAGGTGGAGGAGGGACGCGAGTATTGGAAAGCGGCACTTACTGGTGCAGTGTTAGGTATGAAACTTCCCTTTTCTACTATGGAAAAATTTGTTAAGGAAAAATGGGCTAGTATTGGGATCCCGCAAGTGTTTTACAATGATAGAGGTGTTTATATCTTTTGATTTAAAAGTGAGGAGCAGAAACATAGAGTTTTGGAGGAGGGGCCATGGTTTTTTAGGGGACATCCATTGATCCTTAAACCTTGGGAACCTAGGTGTCCTTTGGATATGGTGAATTTGGCTGCTACTCCTATCTGGGTTCAATTACCGCAATTGGATTTACAGTTTTGGACTCCTCGGATGCTTGGCAGGATTGCGAGTAAACTGGGTAAACCCCTCTTTGCGGACAAATGTACAGCAAATAAACAAAGGATTGCTTATGCTCGTATTCTTGTTGAGATGGCTGCGGATGCAAAGTTTCAGGAGGATATCATTTTGGTTGGTCCTAACGGTAAGAAGTTTACACAGAAAATTATTTACGATTGGAAACCGTGGTTGTGCAGGGGTTGTAAAAAGTTTGGACACCTGGTAGAAAAGTGTCCAAAGGAAGGGAAACCGAGGGGCAGTAGCTGTCTGTTGGTTGATGACAGCAATGAAAACGTGGGAGATGTAAGCGCTAAAGAAGCTGTTAACAATAAGGAGGATAGGGGGTATGGTGAAGCTAATAGTAATAATGGAAATAAGGGTGAATGTAGCAGCAAGGGAGGAGGTAAAAGTGTTACCAGAAGTAAGGAGGAGAGTGGCCGGAAGGTTATGAGTAAAAATAAAAAGAAGACTGATCCTAGTGGTGGGGATGGTAAAAAGAAATGGAGTGAAATGGTAGAAGAGGAGCAGGAGGTTCAGATTATCAAGTCAGTGGGGAGGGGCGTGGTACAGAAAAAACCAAATGGTTAGATGCAGACAGCCGTATGGAATATTAGGGGTCTAAATGACCCAAATAAAAGGGCAGCGGTAGCTCACCTCTGTGCTGATAATAAAGTTAGCCTTATGGGGGTTTGTGAAACTAGGATTAGGGGGAAGAGTATGGATGGGGTGAAGAAGTATTTTAGAAACTGAGAGGTAATTTCAAATGAGGAGCATGATAAAAATTGTAGAGTGCTTGTCCTTTGGAAACTGATATACTGGACGTTGCTTGTTTAGCTAAGACTAGCCAGTACGTTCATTGTTGTGTTACTCCTAAAGGAGGGAAGGTTTTTTATGCAACCTTCGTTTATGCATATAATAAAGAGGAGGATAGAAGTCAGCTGTGGAGTGGCTTAAGAGGTATAAAAGAGGTGAATAACCCGTGGGTTGTGCTTGGTGATTTTAACTGTATGATGTTTAATAATGAGAAAACAATTAATGATGTGAAACAGTGTGCTCGTTGTGAGGATTTTGTAGAGTGCAGTATTGACATTGAGGTCCAGGACTTGCAGTCTGTTGGATCTTTTTATATGTGGTGTAATAAACAAGAGCCTCAATTCAGGAATTACTCTAAGTTGGATAGAGTGTTAGTGAATGAGGCATGGTTGTTGCAATTTGTGGATTCTTATGCAGAGTTTGGACCAGCGGATATTTCTGACCACACCCCCGCTACTGTCTTTATGGATAAACATGTTAGGCTTTCCCCCCTCCTCTATTTAGATTTAAAAATGTTTGGTGTGCGGATGAAAGCTTTTATCAAGTGGTGCGTGGTGTTTGGGAGAAACCCATTAAGGGTTGTGCCATGTATCAAGTGGTTAAGAAGTTACAGATGTTAAAGCCAGAACTCAAAAGGCTTAATAAGCAGAAATTTTGTAATCTTAGAAGAAAGCTTGAGGAGAAGAGGGAGATGCTTCATACCTCCCAATTGAACCTGATAAAGAAGCCTTTTGATGTTGAAGAAATCCAAAAGGAAAAGAGGCTGCTAAAAGAGTATAGTGACTGCATGTCCCAACTGCACAGTCAAATGGCTCAGCAGGCAAAGATTGATTGGTTACAATTGGGGGATACTACTAGTAAATATTTTAGTAGTGTGATGAATGCTAGGAAGAGTACCTCGAGAATAATGGCTCTGTTTGATGATCAAGGGTCCAAGATGGTACTAGATATGGAGATGGAGGATCATATCCTGGATTTCTACAAGAAGCTGCTTGGGGAATGTAAAGCTACTGTTTCGGTTAACCAGGAGGTCTTCAAGGTGGGAGGTATCGTGAAACATGAATAAAATGTGAAGCTTGTTAGAGAGGTTACAAAGGAGGAGATTTGGCAAGCTGTTAAATCTATTAACAATAATAAGGCCCCCGGTCCTGACGGGTACAATGCAATGTTTTTTAAGGCTTGTTGGCATTTCATTGGTGATGAAGTGGTGAATGTAGTTAAGGATTTTTTCAAGACAGGAAAGATTCTTAAGCAAATAAATGCGACCTTGGTTACTTTAATTCCAAAAGTGCCTAATCCTAGTTATGTTAAGGATTTGAGGCCCATATCTTGCTGTAATATGATTTATAAAATTATCTCATATATTTTGACAGCGAGATTGAGGGAGGTTCTTTCTGATTTAGTGGATGAATGCCAAGGGGCTTTTGTGCCGGGGAGGAGTTTGGTTCATAATGTTTTACTGTGTCAGGACCTGGTTAAGCATTATAACAAAAACCATATCTCCCCTAGGTGTTTGCTTAAAATTGACATCCATAAAGCATATGACTCTGTGGATTGGGTTTTCATTGAAAGGATTATGAAAGGTTTTGGTTTTGGTGAGCAGTTTGTAGGGTGGATTATGAAGTGTGTTACCTCAACAACCTTGTCCTTTTTAATTAATGGAAAGGTATGTGGTTTCTTTGCTGGTAAGAAAGGGCTTCGACAAGGTGATCCCTTGTCTCCTTTTATTTTTGTTCTTTGTATGGAGTATTTGAGTAGAACCCTGCGTTTTGCTAGCATGGATCCAAATTTTAACTTTCATCCGAAATGTGAGAAACTGGGGTTGAACCATTTGTGTTTTGCTGATGATTTGATGGTCTTTTGTCGAGGGGATGAGGGATCCGTTGCTATTATTAAAAAGGCCCTGGGTGAGGTTGTAGAAATGTCTAGCTTGACGCTTAGTGCTAGTAAGTGTTCTGTTATTTTTGGAGGTGTGGGTGAGGAGGAGAAGCACCATATTTTGCAACTCTTACATTTTAAAGACGAGCTTTTCCCTGTTAGATATTTGGGTGTCCCTTTGGCTGCAAAGAAATTATGTGTCCAGGATTATATGCCGCTCATTGACAAGATATTAAGTAAAATTACCCATTGGTGTTCTCAATATTTGAGCTATGCTGGTAGATTATGTCTTATCAAGAGCGTGCTGAGTAGTATTCAACGTTTTTGGGATGATTTCTTTTTGTTTCCCAAGGGGGTGGTGGAAAAAATGGAGAGTATGATGCGAAAGTTCCTTTGGCAGGGGGTACCTCTACAAGGCATCATTTTCCTGTTGCTTGGGACAAGGTGTGTCGACCTTTGGGGCATGGTAGTTTGGGGATTAAGGAAGTCCTGAGTTGGAGCAAAGCTGCTGCTATGAAACTGTTACTGCAACTGGAAAAGGGTACATGCTCTATTCTTTCTCAATGGTGTAGAAGTAACATCCTCAAAACTTCCATTTGGGATGAAAAGAGTGCAGTTAATCAGGTGTGGTGGTGGAGGTCTTGTCTTAAAGTGCGGGATGAAGTATGTAGCAGAGGTTTGAAAGATATTATAAGTGGGATTGGCAAAGAGGAGAAGATTAGCACTTGGAAAATTTATATGGTGTTGTGTGGTAGTGATGGTAAAGGTGAGTGGGATCAAGTTATGTGGCGCCCTATCATCGTGCCGCACTGCTCCTTTGTGTGGTGGCTTGCTGTAAGAGATAGACTGGCAACTAAGGACAGAATTATGATGAAGTGGAGAGCTGATGTTGGTAAAGAATGTGAGTTCTGTTCGGGAGAGGAATCAAGTATTCATCTTTTCTTTGAATGTGATTTCTCAAGGTGTATATTCAATGAAATTGTTATTAAGTTGCTTGGATGCAGGTTGAGTATTTGCTTCCATACGATGATGAGCTAATTACAGCAGGCCCGAAACAAAACAAGTCTCATCTATAGGCTTCGGTCAGCGAGGGTTGGTTCTTGTATATATGGGATTTGGAGAGTTAGGAATGAGGTTATTTTTCAACAAAAGCAACCTAATTTTGATGTCTGTGTTTCTAGTACACGAAATGAGGTTAGAGTTCGTTTGGGGGGTGTAAAGCTGAAGAGAAGTAGAAAGAATAGTGCTATCCTTCGCAGGATTGTAATTTTATAGTATCTTTCTTTTTTGTGTTCGTTTGTATATATGAACCCATTTCTCATATTAATATAATTCTTACCTTATCTTAAAAAAAACAAAGTGTTTAATAGTACATGGTAAGAAACTATAATCCTATAAAATGATCACTTGGATTGAATATATGTTTAACAACACATACGCTAATTAAACGCGATAACTGGCTAGGTTATAATAGTAAGTTACAATATCTGTCTTAAGGCAATCGGACTTTTGTTGTACGCGATTTCGAAGATGGAGAAGGCGCCATATTGTAATGTGGCGATGGGTATATTTGTAATTGTGTCTGAGGTTATATTTGTAATTTTCTGTATTGAAGCTTCTATTCTCCCTCTCTTTTTTCCCGTCGTTTTCCTGCTCCCCGATTGTAACGCCCCTACTTAACATAATTACAGCGGAAATAAAATACTAAAGGCGTACAGATCATCGGGTTCCAAACACCCGGCACCAAACCTCACCAATTTACAACTTACAATTAACTAAGTTACGGTCTGAACTTCGAGAAAACTAAATATAAGCAAAACAATAAATAAATACATTCACTCTCCATAAACCTAATCCCATCCCAATCACTCATGTTCTTCGTGGCCACCTGTAAATCAATTTGTACCTGCAAGATGAAACCAAGCAGCCCACCCCAAAAGGGGCGGGTCAGTTCCCTGGAATGGAACTGGTACAATTCTCCAAAAACAAACTTATAAAACATAACTCTTCAAAATAAATAGTAACATGGAAACAAACTCTTAAAAGTAAAACAGAGATAAAGCACTTCAAAACAATCAAGTTTAAAGAGAAAGGAAAACAAGACAAGATAAAGAACTTCCAACACAAGTCATCCACTTAAGTAGTCACACCACATAGTTAGTAAGCATCCATTGTTGATGTTAGAACCAATTCCCGTTTGGAGTATAAAGACTCAGATAGTCACAAAGGACTAGGAATAATAAGATAGATCCAAGAACCAATAACTCAAGAGTGGAATAATTCAATTGGGAGAGATGGCCCCCACCGCCAGATATCAATGTCCATATGGACGAGGGATATACAGCCCCCTGCTGTCAGATTTAAATGTCCTGGTGGACGAGGGATATACAGCCCCCTGCTGTTAAATATCAATGCCCCTATGGGCGAGGGATATACATCCCCCTGCTGTTAAATTAAAAATGTCCTGATGGACGAGGGATATACAGCCCCCTGCTGTTAAATATCAATGCCCCTATGGGCGAGGGATATACAGCCCCCTGCTGTTACCATTAAAGACGCGCGCACGTCGAAAGAAAGATTTCCAAGATTGACCTTTTTCAAAAATCCCGCTAGATCACCAACTACCCAGAGCAATACCAAAACACTCAGTCTACAGAGTGCAGAAGCGTAAACCCTAAGCAGCCAATGTCTAACGGGCAACCAAGTAGAAGAAACCAATACCCAAGTGAGTTCCACATCCAAGGCTCAGTTAGTCACACAAGCTGGGTCAGTCACACAACCATTTCCTTTTTTGAAGTTCCTCTTAAAGCCAGTTAGCGTTTTCCAAAACATTCCACAGGTCAATCAGCCAAAATAACGTAGTACGAGCAATCGTACAAAACATTCCATAAAGTCCAAACACATCAAGCTGAGTACGAGAAATCGTACAAAACATTCCATAAAGTCCAAAACACATCAAGCTGAGTACGAGAAATCGTACAAAACATTCCATAGAGTCCAAAACACGTCAAGACGAGTACGAGAAATCGTACAAAACATTCCATAGAGTCCAAAACACGTCAAGACGAGTACGAGAAATCGTACCTGGGTAACGCTGTAGCAGTTCTAATCAACTTGCGCAAACAATCAACAGTACTCTGAAGAATATTAAAGGTAGTCTATCATCAATCGCTTGTAGCCTAAGTTAAGCTTAAATAAATTCCTTACTCTTATTCCAAAGTCTCAATTGTCTTTTAAGCCCTCACTTATGTGTTACGTATAATCTTTGAGTTATTTGAGAACGTTGTATAGCCCAAGGTGGTAAGATCAAGGAATGTATTCGATTAACATTTGCTAATTGTCCACTCCTATCCACTTTATTCATACTTAACCATAATCCTCACTTTTAAAACTTTCGAGACCTTTATATCATAAATGTGTTTTATTATATAATCAATCTTAGAATTTCAATAATAAACTTAGGCTCAATACTTTTATCCTTAATTCAGAATAAACATTGTATTATGACCTATGATGAGTTCATCTTAGAATACTATACTATTATTTCACAATGCAATGATATGTATCTTTATCAATATCTACTAGATAATCCATTATAACTAAGTCTTCCCCTTTAACTTAATTAAGATCTACATCCCGTATACTGAAATCGTAGTGTGGTAGATGCATTTTAGTATAACTTATTTGAGCTACTAAACTCAATTATCTTATCTTTAGCTCAGAATGGCCTTTAATTACAACCATCCATTAATCTTGTCATAAGTTGTTAAATTACTTTTCATCTTGAAATAACCATATTATAGTTAACTCTAACTTATCAAACTCTCACATTTAGTATCCACAAGGTATATTATTTACTTAACCATAACTTTATAATAAGGTGTCTTAAGATAACCTTTTATGTATCCTTACTTACATTTAATTCCCTAACTGTTTTTACTTTTACACACATTCTCTCTATAGACCATGTATAATCCTTTTATATTAAACTTCGTTAAACTCAAGTCTTAAATACATTTTATATTGTTTACAAAACCTAAAGTTTCAAAAGAATAACTTAATAACTCAATTCCCTTTATTGTATTTAGGATGGACATTATATCTTAGTATGAGGTAGAATTTATCAAAGAATTAAATTCTGGTTCGTAAGTGAAATTGTCAATTACTTAATAAGATAATATATTCTGAACAATCTCCATACCTTATATTCAAATGACACATTAATATTTCCAGTGTCAAAAGGTAAATCAATATAATCTCTTATGTAATCTAATTTCATCTAAATAAAGGTTTAAAGATTTTAAGTATCTAATTTCTATTTACAAACCTCCTTATAAATTCTAACTACTAAATACATTACTTAACTATAAACTCACATCCTGAATTTGGTGTTAAATGTATTTATATGGCTTAACTAGTTGTAAGAAACTTAAGGATTATTATTTAGATTAAATGCCTAATCATAGTTTAATGTAGTTTTATATCATAATCCTTTTAATGATTTTATCTTAAAATATTAAGTTATTACTCAATACTATAAATATTAAGAAATAATTAAATCTAGACTTATTTATCCTCTTCACATGTAGATGTAAAAGTAACTCATTTATTTTACCATTGTTATATAATAAGAACATTTAAATGTAAAAGTATTTCATTTATTTTATTATTAATTATATAATAAGATCTATTTGTGTAACCCTTTATGTAGACTAATTACAAATATTCCTAAATTTCAACTTATTAATTTCTTAACCCAATTATAGATTTACATTGTGGTCATTGACTAAATATATACGTATATTTAAATACTGTTTATATAAATCTTAGAAATTCAAAGATAACTAAAAACTCAACCTATAACCATAAATTAATACCACCTCATATAATATTCTTTTATTAGTATCATGTAGAGGTTTAGTTTAACTCATTAATTCCTTCATATTACATTTTCTATAAGGTATTTTATTCCTTTTATTTATTAATCGTATATATATATATCCTTCCTATTATATTTCTCACAAGGAATGTTATTTCCTTTATCTATTTTTATTGTATTTATATATATATATATATATATATATCTACTATATTAAGATTTATCCAGAACATTCTTCAAGAAATTCTATTGTATTTAATATATATAATATCTTTTAGACATATCCACAACTGATTTATGGTTTATAAAATAAAGTATTTCCCTTAGTTTTAGTTAAACATATTAGCTTCCATATTATATAATAAATAAAATGTAGTTTAGTTAAATTCCTTGATTTAATATAAATTTCTATTTTATTTCTCTCATATATATATATAAATATATGTAACAATTTTTACCCCACTTAAAGTTAATACCCAAAATATTTATAAACATACTGTATTAAATGTTAATTAGTCTTATTATTTTCCCCAACCTATAAAGTTCAATAATCAACTACACTTTAATTTTTGATTACATTAAAACCATATATTATAAGTTATTCTTATGAAAAACTCATGAACACAATTTTTAAAACCTTTTACCATTGCCCAAAAATTCCCAAATTTAATATACAGTAACTATAACATTTTATACATATATAAAAATTTTGTTTCATAAAAATATCTTTTTAATTTAACCAAATAATTCCAGAAAACCCGTAACTTGTAAAAATCATAACTTATGTTTAAAAACTCCAAAATCATAATAATTTACATCAAAATAAACTAGATTAAATAAGGAATCTATGGTTAAAATTTCAAGTCAAAATACCTTCGGGAAGATATTTAAATTAACCCAACAAGTTAAGGTATTATTCTGGAATTAATAAAACTCAAAACAACTTAATCTCCTCTGTTTAATCTCGGCCGTCCGTCCCTATAATTCAGGATCGGACGGCCACTGAAACTTGAGTTCATCCCCAACCTTCAAACGAAACCCGAGTACTAAATCCACGATTTCTCTCAATCTACAGAACCAAATTGAGTGATTCTTGTTTCTATGGTTTTGAATTTCAATTACGGTTCTAATGATACCAATTTCCCCAATTATAATGCAGTATACAATGGTTTTCGAATTCAGTTTCGAAGTTAGGGTTCGTAAGGGGTTCCGAATTCGTTTCTCTCAAATTCACTCAATCTAAAGCGTAATTGATGCAATTGAATGATGTTTTTGACCGATAATGTAACATAGTTTAGCAAGGTTGAAGGAATTTGGATAAAACTCACCGGAGTTGTGCGAATTGAGTGAATTCAATTCGAAAATCTGGAAAAGACTCGAACTTTAAACAGTTCGTGGTGCCAACTTTGAGGATCTATAACTAGCAGTACAAAACGAGTTAGATAATGAGTAAGGGCTCATTGGAAAGAAGAATTGTAGATCTACACAATGATAACAAGCACTAATCCTAACTCGCACCATACAGAAAGATATTGAAGCTAGAAGTTGCGAGTTTACCTTACGTTTTCTGGAAAGAAAACTGTGATTTTATGCTGTGATGAATTCGAAACTTTAGACACCTCTATCTTACAAACGGTTTGGAATTGGCTTTGGTCATCAACACGAAAGTTATAGAGGGATTAGAGCTCTTCAAAACGAGCTAAAGAACACGAAATTTGGATGCTAAACGAAGAAGTTATGACTAGTCGAAGTTACCTGATTCGAAAGGAGAAACTGGAATTTGCAGTTTCGGTTTTGCAAGGTGGCTACTTTGTATCAAATTTCCGGCTGATGTATAATGAGTTAGGGTATGTGTGAGTAATGGTTGGAAAGAGGATTCAAAGGAGAAGAGAATGCAAAAGACGGCATTGAAAAATATTGAGAGATGAGTGAGATACAGCCGTCCAAAGTTAGGGCAAAATCATGCTGGAAGTTAGTTCGATTTTAAGCTAAGTGTGGGCGGCCTGTGACTGGTTGACACGTGGCAGATTTCAAAGTTTGACTCAAAACTTCAATCTAGCATAACTTTGGCTAGGATGATCCGTTTTTGACGTTCTTTTATCGTTCATGGTTTTTCATAACCTATTTATTGGTATAGGTTTTCATGGCCTGTTTGACCTTCTCAAAAAGTCAACTTAGCAAGGCTTAATAAGCTTTAAGGTTTCTAGATTTTATATTGACTTATGTTTCCAAAACAATGTCCCAACACTTCCTAAAATCTTTATAATATATTTGGAGTGTTTAGAAATTTCCCCAAGATTTATTGACTTATAAATCTTATTATTAAATTCATAATACTATAGAATAATATATAATAATTAGGAGAAAACCCCTAAATAAATTTCACAACCCCTTATATTAATTTAATATTCATAATTCCATATATAATAATTTAATATTCATAATTCCATATAATAATTTAATATTCATAATTCCATATAATAATTTAATACTTAATAGTATTATTAAAGGTTTAATAAAAGAAATCCCCTAAATTAATTTAAATTAATTTAGGGGTATTTCAGCATATCCCCCTTAAAAGAAACTTCGCCTCGAAGTTTAAAAATCAACTAATAAGCACTCACACCGCTTCGGGTGTGCTGAGACAATAAAAGTTCCAATGAAGTTCCATACCAAACCAATCCTTTATTTCCATCCACTTCCATAACAACATTCCACTCAAGATTACTCAAAATCAAACTGAATCAGGATATAACAAGATATAACATGATGAAAATCAAAAGTCACATACTGAGTCATAATGCAAAAACCAAGCACATACAAACACCTCTCATTCTGCTAATACTGTTCTCCCTTTGCTAACAATGCAACGAGGCATAATCCGGATGAGATAACGAAGGAGGAGTATGCCAGCATATCCCCCTTAAAAGAGCTAAGGTACGCCCTCGTACCGCTACTAATGGCACATTCAAAGAATTCAACACCTTATTAACCAGCTTTGTTGAATTTTACTGCACCGTTGATTATATCTATGATCGTTATATATATCTGTATCTCTTGATTGTTATGTATTTGTATTTCCTTGGTGGTTATAAAATTTTATCTTATGATTATTATCCATTCATTTAATGACTGATACAAATTATATGTCCATAGATGATCATTTATCATATCAATTATATTACTAAGCTATACCTCGGGTGTAACGTACTTGAGTAGTTTAACATAATATTCCCGATCATTTAATAATCCTCAATAATCTTCCAAAATTATCTTCAAAGGTTTATTGGCCAACCATATGTTAAAACTCTATAAGATAAATATTTTCTGTGACTTTTCAAGTTTCAATTGTTTCTATGTTTACTTTATAAAATTTACTTATTATTAACTTCACCCAAGGCAGAATTTTAGAAAGTTCGTCCAAAATCTGATTCCTTTATCTTAAAATTTATACATTATATATATATATTTTTAAGGTAGGGACCCTATATAAAATTTTAGGTCAAATGCATTAGTCTAATGAAAACTCACTCACTCTTGATAATTATTTTCCTTAAGGTTTGTTCTATGTAAGTATTCTTCTGATTATTAAATCTTAGTACTCTCTTAGACAATGGTGGCTTTTGGTAAATATCACTCTTAGTGTGTCTTTTAAAATTTTATACCTGTATAATGTTAAACTTCCAAGTAAACATGAGGATTTTCAATCTTTAAGTAACTCTCAATTTTTCTTTTTTTTTCTTTTTTTTACGCTGCTCAATACTCAAGTATTTAAGGATCAATGATACTTAGTTTAGTATTACTCCACTCAATCTTTAAGTAACTTCTTTTATTGATTTTTTTTATATTCAACAAGGGGTAGATGTTCTACCTTGAACTACCCAAATTTTAAATTCCTTTCCTCCATATATAGGTATTTTTCACCAAAGATTTAACTCAATAAATGCTTTACGTATATGAATTTAATGTCTTAAGATATACATTTTAAATTGTTCATTGTGGCTAGTAATGAAATATGCCTAGCTCAAGATTTCATGATGGTAACGTCTTACCACCAATCCTCCTCAAGTTCAACACAATACATCACTTACGTAGAAGATTATCTACAGTTAGATGACAAGGCTTGTCTAACCCCTAAACTTCTAGAAGTGGGTGTGCACCCCCACTACTTTCAGCCTAGGAGTTCGTCGCACCAGGCACTTCCCGTAGGGTGTTAGGTTTAGGTGTTTTCTTTCTAAAGTTAACATAGAGTTTTAATGTGTTTTACAAGTTCAGATGTTGATCTTTTCTAATACGCTACTAGTTCTTGTTAGCTTAATAATTTCCTAGACTTAAGATTTATCTTAAACATTATCTTTAGGTAATAAATTGATATCAAGTAGTTCATGAGATTTATTTTCAAACCTTAAAGGAGTTGAAGTACTTTCACATAATATCAAATACTAATTTAGTTATGTAAAGTTCTATTTGTATACTGTTTTCAACCAAAAGTATTCTTTAAAATTCTAGGAATTTGTGTACTAGCTTTTAAAGGATTGCATTTTTAGCAATGTATTCTCCATGAGTATGCTTTTGAAAAATAGCTTAATATTTGGTTTATCTCAACCAAAATCTTATCGTACTTAGTATAGGGTGTTCCAAACTTATATATATATATATATATTTCTGTAGTTTATTGTTGGAACGATATAACAACACATCACACTCAACAGACATTCACAAAAGAAAAGTGTGTAAAGGAATCATTCACAATTCCAAAAAGGGTTAGGAGTCGTGCCTTACTGGAGTCCTCACCTCCCAATTCTACCCCAGTTCCCCAGTTTTAAGTGCACCTATAATCTAAGTATTTCACTCGGCTTGTTTTCTCGGGTTCAGAGCGTAACTACGCTCTGATACCACTTTCTGTAACGCCCCTACTTAACATAATTACAGCGGAAATAAAATACTAAAGGCGTACAGATCATCGGGTTCCAAACACCCGGCACCAAACCTCACCAATTTACAACTTACAATTAACTAAGTTACGGTCTGAACTTCGAGAAAACTAAATATAAGCAAAACAATAAATAAATACATTCACTCTCCATAAACCTAATCCCATCCCAATCACTCATGTTCTTCGTGGCCACCTGTAAATCAATTTGTACCTGCAAGATGAAACCAAGCAGCCCACCCCAAAAGGGGCGGGTCAGTTCCCTGGAATGGAACTGGTACAATTCTCCAAAAACAAACTTATAAAACATAACTCTTCAAAATAAATAGTAACATGGAAACAAACTCTTAAAAGTAAAACAGAGATAAAGCACTTCAAAACAATCAAGTTTAAAGAGAAAGGAAAACAAGACAAAGATAAAGAACTTCCAACACAAGTCATCCACTTAAGTAGTCACACCACATAGTTAGTAAGCATCCATTGTTGATGTTAGAAAACCAATTCCCGTTTGGAGTATAAAGCTCAGATAGTCACAAAGGACTAGGAATAATAAGATAGATCCAAGAACCAATAACTCAAGAGTGGAATAATTCAATTGGGAGAGATGGCCCCCACCGCCAGATATCAATGTCCATATGGACGAGGGATATACAGCCCCCTGCTGTCAGATTTAAATGTCCTGGTGGACGAGGGATATACAGCCCCCTGCTGTTAAATATCAATGCCCCTGGGCGAGGGATATACAGCCCCCTGCTGTTAAATTAAAAATGTCCTGATGGAGGGATATACAGCCCCCTGCTGTTAAATATCAATGCCCCTATGGGCGAGGGATATACAGCCCCCTGCTGTTACCATTAAAGACGCGCGCACGTCGAAAGAAAGATTTCCAAGATTGACCTTTTTCAAAAATCCCGCTAGATCACCAACTACCCAGAGCAATACCAAAACACTCAGTCCTACAGAGTGCAGAAGCGTAAACCCTAAGCAGCCAATGTCTAACGGGCAACCAAGTAGAAGAAACCAATACCCAAGTGAGTTCCACATCCAAGGCTCAGTTAGTCACACAAGCTGGGTCAGTCACACAACCATTTCCTTTTTTGAAGTTCCTTTAAAGCCAGTTAGCGTTTTCCAAAACATTCACGGTCAATCAGCCAAAATAACGTAGTACGAGAAATCGTACAAAACATTCCATAAAGTCCAAAACACATCAAGTGAGTACGAGAAATCGTACAAAACATTCCATAAAGTCCAAACACATCGCTGAGACAGAAAGTACAAAACCATTCCATAGTCCAAAACACGTCAAGACGAGTACGAGAAATCGTACAAAAATTCCATAGAGTCCAAAACACGTCAAGACGAGTACGAGAAATCGTACCTGGGTAACGCGCTGTAGCAGTTCTAATCAACTTGCGCAAACAATCAACAATACTCTGAAGAATATTAAAGGTAGTCTATCATCAATCGCTTGTAGCCTAAGTTAAGCTTAAATAAATTCCTTACTCTTATTCCAAAGTCTCAATTGTCTTTTAAGCCCTCACTTATGTGTTACGTATAATCTTTGAGTTATTTGAGAACGTTGTATAGCCCAAGGTGGTAAGATCAAGGAATGTATTCGATTAACATTTGCTAATTGTCCACTCCTATCCACTTTATTCATACTTAACCATAATCCTCACTTTTAAAACTTTCGAGACCTTTATATCATAAATGTGTTTTATATTATATAATCAATCTTAGAATTTCAATAATAAACTTAGGCTCAATACTTTTATCCTTAATTCAGAATAAACATTGTATTATGACCTATGATGAGTTCATCTTAGAATACTATACTATTATTTCACAATGCAATGATATGTATCTTTATCAATATCTACTAGATAATCCATTATAACTAAGTCTTCCCCTTTAACTTAATTAAGATCTACATCCCGTATACTGAAATCGTAGTGTGGTAGATGCATTTTAGTATAACTTATTTGAGCTACTAAACTCAATTATCTTATCTTTAGCTCAGAATGGCCTTTAATTACAACCATCCATTAATCTTGTCATAAGTTGTTAAATTACTTTTCATCTTGAAATAACCATATTATAGTTAACTCTAACTTATCAAACTCTCACATTTAGTATCCACAAGGTATATTATTTACTTAACCATAACTTTATAATAAGGTGTCTTAAGATAACCTTTTATGTATCCTTACTTACATTTAATTCCCTAACTGTTTTTACTTTTACACACATTCTCTCTATAGACCATGTATAATCCTTTTATATTAAACTTCGTTAAACTCAAGTCTTAAATACATTTTATATTGTTTACAAAACCTAAAGTTTCAAAAGAATAACTTAATAACTCAATTCCCTTTATTGTATTTAGGATGGACATTATATCTTAGTATGAGGTAGAATTTATCAAAGAATTAAATTCTGGTTCGTAAGTGAAATTGTCAATTACTTAATAAGATAATATATTCTGAACAATCTCCATACCTTATATTCAAATGACACATTAATATTTCCAGTGTCAAAAGGTAAATCAATATAATCTCTTATGTAATCTAATTTCATCTAAATAAAGGTTTAAAGATTTTAAGTATCTAATTTCTATTTACAAACCTCCTTATAAATTCTAACTACTAAATACATTACTTAACTATAAACTCACATCCTGAATATTGGTGTTAAATGTATTTATATGGCTTAACTAGTTGTAAGAAACTTAAGGATTATTTAGATTAAATGCCTAATCATAGTTTAATGTAGTTTTATATCATAATCCTTTTAATGATTTTATCTTAAAATATTAAGTTATTACTCAATACTATAAATATTAAGAAATAATTAAATCTAGACTTATTTATCCTCTTCACATGTAGATGTAAAAGTAACTCATTTATTTTACCATTGTTATATAATAAGAACATTTAAATGTAAAAGTATTTCATTTATTTTATTATTAATTATATAATAAGATCTATTTGTGTAACCCTTTATGTAGACTAATTACAAATATTCCTAAATTTCAACTTATTAATTTCTTAACCCAATTATAGATTTACATTGTGGTCATTGACTAAATATATACGTATATTTAAATACTGTTTATATAAATCTTAGAAATTCAAAGATAACTAAAAACTCAACCTATAACCATAAATTAATACCACCTCATATAATATTCTTTTATTAGTATCATGTAGAGGTTTAGTTTAACTCATTAATTCCTTCATATTACATTTTCTATAAGGTATTTTATTCCTTTTATTTATTAATCGTAATATATATATCCTTCCTATTATATTTCTCACAAGGAATGTTATTTCCTTTATCTATTTTTATTGTATATATATATATATATATATATATATCTACATATATTAAGATTTATCCAGAACATTCTTCAAGAAATTCTATTGTATTTAATTTATATAATATCTTTTAGACATATCCACAACTGATTTATGGTTTATAAAATAAAGTATTTCCCTTAGTTTTAGTTAAACATATTAGCTTCCATATTATATAATAAATAAAATGTAGTTTAGTTAAATTCCTTGATTTAATATAAATTTCTATTTTATTTCTCTCATATAAATATATATATAATATATGTAACAATTTTTACCCCACTTAAAGTTAATACCCAAAATATTTATAAACATACTGTATTAAATGTTAATTAGTCTTATTATATTTTCCCCAACCTATAAAGTTCAATAATCAACTACACTTTAATTTTTGATTACATTAAAACCATATATTATAAGTTATTCTTATGAAAAACTCATGAACACAATTTTTAAAACCTTTTACCATTGCCCAAAAATTCCCAAATTTAATATACAGTAACTATAACATTTTATACATATTATAAAAATTTTGTTTCATAAAAATATCTTTTTAATTTAACCAAATAATTCCAGAAAACCCGTAACTTGTAAAAATCATAACTTATGTTTAAAAACTCCAAAATCATAATAATTTACATCAAAATAAACTAGATTAAATAAGGAATCTATGGTTAAAATTTCAAGTCAAAATACCTTCGGGAAGATATTTAAATTAACCCAACAAGTTAAGGTATTATTCTGGAATTAATAAAACTCAAAACAACTTAATCTCCTCTGTTTTAATCTCGGCCGTCCGTCCCTATAATTCAGGATCGGACGGCCACTGAAACTTGAGTTCATCCCCAACCTTCAAACGAAACCCGAGTACTAAATCCACGATTTCTCTCAATCTACAGAACCAAATTGAGTGATTCTTGTTTCTATGGTTTTGAATTTCAATTACGGTTCTAATGATACCAATTTCCCCAATTATAATGCAGTATACAATGGTTTTCGAATTCAGTTTCGAAGTTAGGGTTCGTAAGGGGTTCCGAATTCGTTTCTCTCAAATTCACTCAATCTAAAGCGTAATTGATGCAATTGAATGATGTTTTTGACCGATAATGTAACATAGTTTAGCAAGGTTGAAGGAATTTGGATAAAACTCACCGGAGTTGTGCGAATTGAGTGAATTCAATTCGAAAATCTGGAAAAGACTCGAACTTTAAACAGTTCGTGGTGCCAACTTTGAGGATCTATAACTAGCAGTACAAAACGAGTTAGATAATGAGTAAGGGCTCATTGGAAAGAAGAATTGTAGATCTACACAATGATAACAAGCACTAATCCTAACTCGCACCATACAGAAAGATATTGAAGCTAGAAGTTGCGAGTTTACCTTACGTTTTCTGGAAAGAAAACTGTGATTTTATGCTGTGATGAATTCGAAACTTTAGACACCTCTCTCTTACAAACGGTTTGGAATTGGCTTTGTTCATCAACACGAAAGTTATAGAGGGATTAGAGCTCTTCAAAACGAGCTAAAGAACACGAAATTTGGATGCTAAACGAAGAAGTTATGACTAGTCGAAGTTACCTGATTCGAAAGGAGAAACTGGAATTTGCAGTTTCGGTTTTGCAAGGTGGCTACTTTGTATCAAATTTCCGGCTGATATATAATGAGTTAGGGTATGTGTGAGTAATGGTTGGAAAGAGGATTCAAAGGAGAAGAGAATGCAAAAGACGGCATTGAAAAATATTGAGAGATGAGTGAGATACAGCCGTCCAAAGTTAGGGCAAAATCACTGCTGGAAGTTCCGATTTTTAAGCTAAGTGTGGGCGGCCTGTGACTGGTTGACACGTGGCAGATTTCAAAGTTTTGACTCAAAACTTCAATCTAGCATAACTTTGGCTAGGATGATCCGTTTTTGACGTTCTTTTTATCGATCTTCATGGTTTTTCATAACCTATTTATTGGTATAGGTTTCATGGCCTGGTTTGACCATTCTCAAAAAGTCAACTCTAGCAAGGCTTAATAAGCTTTAAGGTTTCTAGAATTTTATATTGACTTTTATGTTTCAAAACAATGTCCCAACACTTCCTAAAATCTTTATAATATATTTGGAGTGTTTAGAAATTTCCCAAGATTTATTGACTTATAATCTTATTAGTAAATTCATAATACATAGATAAATATAAAATTAGGAGAAACCCCTAAGAGAAAACCCCTAAATAAATTTCACAATTCCATATAATAATTTAATATTCATAATTACATATAACAATTTAATTTTTTTAATAAAAGAAATCCCCTAAATTAATTTAAATTAATTTAGGGGTATTTCATTTAAGAATAGAACCAGAAGGTGGACCGCGATCCATGTGTGGTTGAATATTCAATTACAAGTATTCAGCTATATTAAGAGCTAGTATTAAAAAATGTAACGTATGCAACTTTTAAAAGATAAAAATCATTGCATTAATATTCAATGAAAACTACAAACCAAGGATGATGCCTAACAAATAAATTCAAGTACAACATAATCAACAAGCATTATACTCTAAACCCTAAGAATCATTCTTATTAGGACATCTTCTCTTATTATGACCCTCCTGCTCACACTTGTTGCGCCCAATCTTCTTCTTCGGCTCCTTCAAATCCATTTCATTACGAATACGAGTGGACCGAGATCTTCCCTTTCCTTGAACACGAGATGGATCAGGAAGAATGATAAGACAATCCGTAGGAGGCCACGAATGGTGATCACCGAATGGGATGCATATTCGGTAGTACACATTGAGCTTCTTCTACCTAGTGTACCACGATCCCATTAGAGTAGTGTAAACCATATGTAAGAAGTCAACAACTGCACACGCGTGTGAGCATGGAATTTTGAAAGTTTTCCATTTCAGGCAAGTACATTGACCATCCCTCAGCTTCACGGTGTGTCAGTTGTCACCCTTGAACCCATATGTGGTTGTTCTTGATACAGTGGTCACCTCAAATAACTTGTTTAGCCCATCGAATCTCGTAACATTGTGAGCATTAGCTGATTGTCTCTATCACTGCAGTTTCTCCATTGCTCAGGCAGCATACACTTCTCCTCTAGCAACAACTATTGATGCTTGACCTCTTCTGGTGTCAAAGTATTTAACACAATTGTAGAAGGTCTTCTTCATCAATGCAGCAATCGGTAGGTTTCTAGCACCAAGCAAGAAGACATTATAACTCTCGCTCAAGTTCGTAGTCATCATACCAAACTGATGTCCACCATTGTATGCGAATGTCCACTCTTCTTTCGGTATATTTTTAAAAAATCAGGGGCTGTGACACTGGCACTCTTTAACTCAGCCATGCAGATGTCAAACTTACAAGGATGTGACGCTAGTGCTGCTCTTGATGCCATCTTCTTCAGTGTGCACGTCTTTCTACTTTGTTGAAGTTACTCACAATGTGGGGAACACAATACCTTCAGCGCACGTTCGCGGCTTGGCACACCCCATTTGATGGATCAACAACATAGAGGATCCCAACGTGATGATCGGATATCAAACACATGGGAGAGCTTTCCTCGCGGGCCAATATGATATGCACCCTTAGACAAGAGAGAAACCAAGATCATGATGTGTATGACTCCTCATCCACCAGCGTAAATGCAAGAGGCCCTATGTGTTAGTTAGCGTCACTTACACATTCAACGAGAAGTTTGTGTTTGTACTTCCCGTAGAAGAAAGTGCCGCCAATACATATCACCGGTCTACAATGTTTGAACACTTCAATGCAAGGTCCAAACCCTAGAAGACCCTGTTGAATATACCATAGCCATGATCAGTGTTGTGCCACTCAATTTCAACCTTTGTGCCATGGTTTGTGTGCTGAATTACCCGTAATAAGTGAGGTAGCATGTTGTATGAATCATCCCAGTCACCGTACACCATCTCAATCGCTATTACCTTTGTTGCCCAAACCTTCTTCCTCTTGACATAATACTGGAACTGATCAGCTATCACTGTTTGAAGAAGACCAACTATGATGTAGGGATTTTCTTTGACATACTTGAAGAATATGAAAGCATGAATCTTAAGTCAAGATGTGGATGGTCTTGACTCAAGATGGAGTTCAGACAAGTGTGCGGGCCTTCAGCAACGGTGATCATAAAAGAACTAGGATGCTTCTTTTTATCGCATTACACAATCTCCTTCCACACTCATTTTTAGCTAGGTGGTAGATGTCTCACAACTTTGTGGTTGACCGGTTCACCACAAATGATCGATGATGAATAATATGATGCCCTTTCACTGCATGTTTCAGCGCCTCTTTGGTCTGGAAAAGCATACCCTTCTTAAATTCATCACTATAGCTCCAATCTCATAGTTTCAATTCTTGTTCCTCCTCCTACCTCATAATACCACTACCACTACCGGCATTGTAGAACGGGTATTGATGGACAAGAGAAGCATCACTGTCCAGGTGGGGGTATGACCACAGCATTTGCCACATCAATCGGTGTGTCATCATCAACACCATCATCATCATCATCATCATCATCATCATCATCATCATCATCATCATCAGCAGCAGCAGCAGCAGCATCGTCGTCTTCAGATGAACCACCTTCGAGCCCCTTCATCTCATCTTCCTCGAAGCCTTCACGCAAGTCACCTTCATCATCAAATTGATCCACCATCTCTTATTCTCCAACTTCATATTGGTGATGATCGTCAACAGGTAATGGGTATGAGGAAGGATTTTGTGTATGTAAAGAGGTTTCATTTTGAGGAGGAGTATTGAGTAGGTGAGAAGTGTTTGAGATGATTGGGTTTGGTGTGGAGAATATGAAGAAGGCAAAGAGGTTTGGTTTTCGGGTGGTGTGAAGCTTGGAGGGGCTAGGAGTTGATAAGTTGAGGAGGTGAGAAGTGTTTGGGATGGTTGGTTTTCATGCACTTCAACATACAACTCGTAAAAACACTCGTGGCCCTCCACCTCGACAGTAGAACATAGCATTTTGAACATCCTGATCATCCTCAATGGGTATAACTATCCACTTTGTAGAGTTGTCATTCACTGACTGACCCATCCTCTATGACACTTTCACTTCATGAGGGCATATGTTAATACCGAAATGACTACCAATCTGAGCAATAAGTTCCTCATAACTAGTTTCGACACTAACTAAGAGGAGCTTCTTTTTCTCACCCTCGTAATCAGCTCCACTTACCCATGCACAATGTTGCAATTAACTTACATAAAACTGGATGAATGCAGACATATCCACCTATTTAAACACACCATTGCATCATCACAGATTTAATCCAACACAATCTCCATTTGACTGATTACAGACAACCACAATTAATTAATATGGTAATTTCATCACCATCCACAATCAATCATATATCCACCTATTAACTCAAGGTTTTCCATTCGAAAATACCAACCCTCATTTGGGAAATCATATAATTCAACCCAATGATATTCCAACAACAAAAGAACAATAATCATCCAAATTATAACATAAATTTACTAAACATTTGTAACAATGTACAATTTTTATATAACATTCAAAAATCTACAATTATCCATATCTACACTTTCCAACATTTCACTAATATACACAATGCACTAGTAATTTATAATTTTCAAGCAAATTCCTAATTCCCAAACAATACCTAAATTATTTAGGTTTAGGGATTACCTCTTATAATAGTGCAAATACGCACAGAGTCGGTAGCTTGGTGGTGGCGGTGAATGGGGCGGCTTCCGGTGGCGAAAATGAGCTAGGAAGCAGGTGGTGGCAGTGCTGATTTTCACGGTCGGGAGAGCTTTCTGCATAAGTTGCAGAATGAAGAAGAAAGTGAGGAGGGGAAGAAGAGAAAGAGAGTGTCGGGTTATTAGAACCCGTTAAAATCGTCTCTTCAACCGACGATTTATGCTTTTTATGAAATCGTCTCTTGTAAAGATGATTTCAGTAGTAATACGCGCGCCCAGCTATCAATCGAGAAGTCATCTTTATAAAAGACGATTTTAGAAATTGTCTTTACAAAAGATGATATCAGTCTTCCCCCCCCCCCCCCCCCCTTGTCAGCCATTGATGTGGCGCGGGGTTGAGTGAAATCATCTTTTCAAGAGACGATTTCAAGTTCTGAAATTAGTGAACTCGTCTTTTGAAGAGACGATTTCTCCCGAAAGTGTTATTTTAAGAATTAGTTTTGGGGGAAGGTTGATAAGGGGAATATTTTTGCAAAGGTGGGTTATTTTGGATTTTTTGCATATGTTTGTATTCAATGGACACTTTAAGCTTTAAAAATGAAGTTACATATAATATACGTGTACTATAAAAGTATGGTTTCTCAATTTTCATAGGACAGTATGATCCAATCCTACAATTTGATCATACGAGTCTTTGTTGTCCATGCCCTAGGATCAGGAATCCAACCTTTACATAAGTTTGAAAGCACTTTCTTACAATATTAAAGTTTGTGCTACAATCTTGCACATTCACAATATGGTAGATCTACAAACTAATGTGCTAAGTAATTTTATGGATGTAGTTGTGGATTTAGATTCTACAATATTATTGATTGCTTAACTGTATTCTATAATAACGTTATACATTAGTATTTAATATTTTCACTATTTCTTTTAAAAAAGAAGTATATCATGAATTCTATGTGCTCAATAATTCAGAGTAAAAAAATAAAAAGTTTCATGTGTTCAATAACGAAAGAACTTTGCTATCATCTATTTCATTATTGACTTTTTTTTATCAGTAAAAGGTTATTAGTTTTTATGCCATTTTCTTGAATAAAATTTTTAGAGAAATTTCACCAAATATCACTAAGTTTTGACTTAATTCACGATATACCATTGTTTTTAACATTACATAGGGTAACACTGAGTTTTTACTTATTGCAGCAGATAACACTTTGCCCCATATTATGTTAACTTCTTCTTTAATATTCCTGGAAAATAACTAAACCAACCGTGTTTTTAATTAACTGTCTGACAGTGATTTATCATATTGATAAATTCCATAAGATACCACCTTCCTTCAACTAATAACAGAGGTAATTTAGTCTTTTTCTAGGGATATTAATAACACGAATTATACCCTGGCGTGGTGGCACCATTTTTTCCTTTTCTACTTTTGTCTTTTTGTGAAACTTTAAAATGTTGTAATTTTGGAAACACAGTGATTTCATGAATTAAAAAAAATTAATGGTATTTGACAAAATTGCTATATTTTAAATTTTATGTCAAGGAATTGAAAATTGGTTTATATTTTTTATTTTAAATTACTAAGATACTACATTCATTTTAGTCCAAATTCATTTATGAACTACTAATATTTTAAACCGAGGGAATAAAATTTTCACTTATTTATCAGTCTAAGTGATTAAGGATAAAACCAAGTGACAAATCCATTGATGTCTCCACAGTAAACCGAATTTGTCCTTCATTCAACCCGGTTGCAAATATTTGTAGTTATTTTACTTCAAACAACTTTATACTCCCTCCATACTGTCTTGTTACTATTAGGATATGACGTTTTTCTTTAATATTTTATAATTTAAATAAAAATTTTAAAATTTTAAGTTTTGAATATGATTATTTATATAAAAATCTATACACCCTCTTCAGTGTCCAATTTACTATTTGTGTCTTTTAATTTTTATATTTAATCTATAGATAATATTTTTATAAATATATGTTTTATATGAAAAATTATATATTATAAAACTTAATTTTTAAAAATTATTTTATTTTATATATTTAATATTAAAATGAAAATGTACAGAGTCTATTATAAAATTTAATTTAATTTTATAAATTATTTTTATCTTATAGACAAGGAAAAAAACATACTCCCTCCGTCTCGGTCAAAGCCCACTTTACTATTTGGATGTATCATTTAACTTCAATATTTAACCTATAAGATAATATTTTTACAAATTTATGTTTTATAATAGAATTCTTATGTGAAAAACTATATATTATACAATTTAATTTTTAAAAATTATTTTATCTTATATGTTTAATATTGAAGTGGAAAAACATGTCAAAAAATAAACAAAACACTTATGATGAAACGGAGGTAGTATCATAAAACAAATAAGAGTATCCGGACTCATGCAAAGACCATCCATATATGCCATCAAAAAGACTTGAAACTTTTTTCTTTTGTTAAGAGACTAAGCAAAAGCCGTGCGAAGGCAGCAATTTTTGGCGGATGAAAGATACGCTAGAAATGCAGAAATGACAATACTATAAAATATCCGCACTAAGGCTTAAAACAGAAAAACGTAAGATTTGCATCATTATCGAAGAAGGGCCACACCTGACAAAAAACAATCACATGACCACAATAGATAGTAGAAAACACCCAAAGCAATAGTAACAACAGACGTTTTAAGGGGTTTGTTACAGCCGCAAAAGTAACACAAAAAAAGAACTTGGACCATCTTTATTATCCTATTTATCTATATAACAACGATCAACCATGAAAACCAACAAGACGATGCAACCGGCAGATGAGACGTATCAGCAGTAATAATCACGTAGCCTCCGCATACGGAATGTGAAGGGCACTCCTTGCTCTTCTCAAAAAGCTACTTCCACAATTAGAATCGGGGCTGTCAACCTCAGTATCGAAGTCCAAAAGCCCCACAGGTGAGTTGCCATTGCTTGACAGGAGGATGGGCTTTTCAGGCCTATCCAAAGAATAGAAAGGAGTAGGCTTATGCAGAGGCGATGGAAGTGGAGGAGGTAGTTGTTGCTCAGCCCTGCTCACACTTACCTTGCTACTACGATGCTTCTTGTCTTTTGTACTGCCACCACTAGCTTTGGAATTCTTGCTCTTATGTTTCCCTTTTCCATGCTTCCTATTATGCTTATATTGTTGCGGAGACTTCTTCTTTGGCAAGTGAGATACCGATGACGGAACTGGATCATACACGTCAGGGGCCCAAGAAACTGACAGCTTCCTTGGAGGAGCACCTTCTTTCTCACGACTTCCTTTTACAGCAGGAACAAGCTTTCGAGGACTCTGTTATGAAACCCAAAAAAAATCATCAAATGCACAACTGCCGAAGCATGCCCTGTGGTTGAATGAGATAGACATAACATAAAGCTTAATTATAGCTGGTTTATGTTTTAAAAGATCCCCCATCAGTGCCCCAGATAGTAAGATAAGAGACAACGCAGTGAGATACTGCAAACTGATCAACAAAACCTAGTTATAGCCATTATATGTTTGGTAATCCCATACACTACACCTCATGGATCCCGTCCTCTGACACCAAAAACTCAAAAGAGAGCATTGCCCTCAACATATAAATTTAAATTTTAAGCTGCAGTCATTTCATAAAATATGCAACTTTGTCCAATGAGTAACTTACCGGCAATGAAACAGAGCGAGAACATGAAGCACTTTCATGTATGCAAGAGCTGTCAGCCTTACTCTCATCATTTGATGCAGGATGGGTGAAATCAGTCACTGGAAATGTAGCACTCCTGCTAAGGGACTTGACAGAACTAGTAGCAGCAGAATCATTGCATGACAGGTCACTTTCCTCTGTTTCAATCCTTTCACCTTGAAAATTGTGACCATGCCAATAAAAAAGAAGATCACCAGCATTTTCAGTCTTCTGATCATCATCTAGCAAAGACTTATCAAACGCGTTCACAAGTTTATCAACAGCAGCATCCAGCCTAGGTTCATCTGAAAAATAGTTCTCTTGCACAGGAAATGGATGCTTCAGGTCGAGGTTATGCTCTAGATTCTCAGCAGCCAATCTACCGTCAGAAGGGCCGTCCATAGAGCAACTTGACTGCAATTATAATCCAGGCAGATGAATAAGTTCTGCAAGAAACCAGCCGTTCTCAAAAGAGATACGAACTGAATTGGTGGATACATTCAACATTCATATAAGCTTAAAACATTAGAGAAATTTCCAAATACATAACCATCAATATTATTATAGTTTAGCTGAAATTTAGACCCTGAGAGAGCAGCAACAGCAAGATTAAAACATCAATGGAAAATTAACAATTCTAGCACTAGCTGATTACTAAACATAGAAACCCCTGAATGACCATGAGCATATATCCTCCTTTACAATAATTTTCCTGGGTCCCAAATGCAGAAAATAGATTATTTTCAGTATAAAATAAGGCAAACTCGCAAAATGAGGGACATCAAGAGAGGCACTCGCATTCATACATCTTCAACTGTGACATAGCCTAAGCTTAACTCCAAATTCAAGCAGACAAATCAGAGTAGATACCTTTTGTTGAAGACATTCACATTTAACAAGGTTTGAGTTGCTTACAGGCTGGTATCTAGTCAGAATCTCATAATTATCATGATAGGTCAGAAACAATATGCCATCTAGACACTTGTACAAAGGAAGATATGGCCATCACTCGCCTACGATGGCAAGTGGAGACCAAACTAAGACAATCTACATGCTGCCAAAATGCGATCGATCAGGGAAAATGTGGAAACGAGATCTAACATCAAAAGAAGCATAGATATATGGATAGATACCGTACCTTGAAAAAACAGGTCAAATGTCACAACAGTTGCCAAACCACAATGAAGGCAAGTTCCTCAAAAGCCTTTAACACAGCGGACACTATGCAGATCAGCTAAAAGCGATTGTGAAGCTACAACTTTATACAGCTCTCAGGTCAGCGGGATCAAAAACAGGGAAAAAAAAAAGGCAAATTCGAAACCAAGCCTTGAGGGAACCAAGCGATCAAAGAAGAAAAAGAGAGACGTGGACAGAACTTAACAGAGCACGAAAATGAAGCTTAACACGAAAGGCCTAATGTTAACTAAGATTACCACGCCGATTACTTTTTTCAAGACGTTTCCGACGATGGGAACACAAGGAATTATGCAAAGAGGTAACCATACGAATCGGAGATTGGAGAGGGAAAAGTCCAACAGGCACCGAAGGCATTGTGCTCCGATGCTCCCCAAAATCCCCCAAAAAAACGAAAAGGAAAACCTCCTCCGACCAGTAACAATACGAATGACCTAACAACGACTATTCACGAGAGCGATACGAGCAGCAGAATACACCAGCAATTGAGCGAAAGATCATCTAAGGAGGATCGGAATTTCTATTGCGTTTCGAAGCATAGCAGACGATCAATAAACGCGTTTATCGGATAGGGGATGCACGGAAAACCCTAGATTGGTCAGCGCGACGAAGGAGGACGGACAGAAGGGACAAGATGAAGAGAGTGGGAGAGGGAGGTAGGAAATGTACAACAGATGGATATTTTATAGTAACATTATGGATGCTGCGATGGAGATGGCGGGGGCGACTCCTGATGAGGGAATCTGATGCGTACACGTTTCTCACTTTGCGTCAGTGTAGCTGTTTGTTTAATTCTACAAGATTTATCCACTTAAATTTAAAAGGAGGTTTTGTGCTCTTCATAATCAGGTTTTGGTTTGATAAGTTTCCAAATTCTAATACTACTATGTTTGGTTGTAAAAGGAGTAGTCAAAGTGAGTAGCAAAATTGTTAGAGATATTTTTCTCTCGTGTCTGAGGTTTTAACACACATCACTTTCATAAGTTATTGGTGTTATAAAAAAATTATTAAGAAAAATTATATAAAAAAAAAAGAATATGAATTAAACGGGGATGTTTATCAACATCTTGGAGATATTCCCCATCCTGCACGATATTATGCTGAATTATATGATTAAATGTAAAATAGTAAAGATACAAAATGATACAAGTGAGTGTAAAGTTTGTTTCAACAATGTAGTATGGAGTTTAATTTACATCAAAATATTTTATGGTTGATAAAAGTGAGCCATCACTGGTATAAATATGCTACATATTGTATAAAAAAGTAAATCTAAGTTAGACTTTTCGATGATCCCTTTTGATTTTTCATTACTTTATAATGGAAAAGTCACTTAATTAGCTGGACTTGATTCACTGTCAATTCAACGTCCAATAGGATATTTTGCAGCTTCAATCAACATTACTTTAGCTTAACTTCAAACCATTATTTTTTAAATAATAAGAGGATTCTATAATTTATAAGTGTCTTTTACGGACAAAAATAATATCTTGGTCTAGCTTATGGCTTCACAAATAAATTATAAAGTAAATAATAATCTTTTGTTTCTCCATAGTTAGTTATTCTGTTAACTTAATTACTATGCCCATCTATAAAATTCCTCTTTATAGAATTAAGCCACTTCAATATATGCTAGTTAAAGATATTATATAACGCTATTCAAATTGTTAATATAACACGATTAAAGAAGCATTGTATGTCGAAGTTGCATATAATTAACATTTTTATAATGCTATTTCTTATAACACAGTTGATAGTAGAATAAACCATGTTATGAAACTCAACTTTTATAATATGGTTGCTCCCCTAACATTGTTTTGCATTTCTCTCTAGAATCACGCACTTATAACACATTTAAGTTGCGAACAAGATATCCACTTTATAACATCGTTCTTCATGCAACCGACAAAAACATTTCAACACTACTTATGAAAATTCACAAATTGCATCCAATCTGGACATATAGTTAATAGTAGGTAATCAATTTAACTCCGAGTTTGAATCCACCAACCTTCACTTTCTTATTTAAGGCTGTGTAAGGCTATGGTAGTTTTGTGGCATAAATGTCAACATTTAACATATTTACTTTTACCTTTTCGTTTACAGCATATCCGTTTTGACATTTTTGTGGCATATTTGTGATATGAGTGTCAAGGTTTGACATAAATGTCACGTAGCTCTTACGTCGGACCCTATAATTTGTTAATAATAAAAAAAATAAAATTTTACAAAATATAGAATAAAAAAATTAAAATTTAATATATATGTTTAGCTTTTTAAAAAATTACCAATTACAACTTAAAATATAAAAGGTATTATAACATTTACTTGCCCTCTTTAAAATATACATATATATAATAGAATGTAAATTTAAAATACAGAAAAATTATAAAAAGCACTATATAATATATTGGAGCTAAAATTTGATTAAAATAGAAAAAATAGTAAAAATAATGATATTTTTTTAATATTGCTTATATATTTTTAAAGTTTTTAAAGTTATATATGTATTTTTTATTTGCACATCCAATCAATATATCAATAAACTTAAAGTTATACTACTTTTATAGTTTTTAATATATATTATTAATTTTTGTGGTACTTTGTGAATTAAAATATATAAAAAAATATTATAAAACATTGAATTATGATTCTCTTTACTATTTTTGTCTTTTGTTATTTCTGCACCTTCTATAAAATATATAATACATTTTTTTATACTTTTTTATATTTTTAAGTTTTTATTATTATATAAATATGTTTTTTTCATTGTGTACAACTTTTATCAATATGTTAGTAAATTTAAAATGTTAATATTGTTATTGAGTTTATCAATATTTAGGCCATATTTTTTAACAATTAAATTGTTTATTTTTTTATGATGTGAACTTTAATAAGTTCACTAATTAATTGTTATATTTTCTTTTTATTCAAATGTGAACAAGTACTCTGGTGTGTTAAAACTTAAAACCATGTATAGTTACAATTGTTGTTATCTATTGATAGAATGGTGGTTGATAATGGTGAAGTTATTTGTAGAGACTTTAATATAAATGTTAATAAAAATTGATTGTAATAAAAATTTGTTGTCTTCCTTGTTAATAAATTATGTATATATTAATCTATATATTTGTTAGTAGTTTATTTACAACTTAATAATAAATTGTTTAAAATGTAATATAAAATTTGTAATCGTAGTATTGAAATCGGTAAACGCACCGCATGTGACTAACTTAACTAATTTATTAGGGAAAATTCACAAGATACCACTGTTTAAGTTTCTAATTCACAAAATGTCACTTTTTTTTTTGTAATTCAGCTTTAAACATGCTTGAACATTGTCCAAAATTGATAAAACTTTACATGAACGATGCTAAAGTGTTATATTTGGTCCAATATCAAATTTGAAGTTTTTTAAACTCATATGTGACATGTGGGACCCAATGATTATGTCACATGTTCATTGGGTCCCACATATCACATATGAGCTTAAAAAACTTCAAATTTGATATTGGACCAAAATATAACACTTTAGCATTGTCCATGTAAAGTTTCATCAATTTTGGACAACATTTAAGCATGTTTAAAGCTGAATTACGAAAAAAACAGTGGTATTTTGTGAACTAGAAACTTAAACAGTCTTGTGAATTTTTTCAATTTATTAAAAAATGTCAGACGAAATAACCACATTGTCAAATAACAGTTTTCAAAACAAGTATACACATATATCAGTACAAAACAACCAGCAAAATAATGCAAAACAACCGGACCTACAAAACAATCATACAAAAGCCATAGAACCTAAACCTCTCGGACATAACTTGTGTTATGTGATTTATCCGATTGACTGATCAATTTGCTCAGAGCGCGTTTTCTAAGAATAACGACCACAGATTACCACACCAAAGAAAAAATAAATAAAGCGCGTCAACTCAACTGCGCCATTGGCGCTGAAGGCCAGCACGTAATGATTAGAAAGCAACGACTAGTCCATGCAGATCTTCAGTTGCGTAGAGCAAAGGATTGGAAGAGCAAACGGCAGACGTTCTTAAGTCCATCAATTTATTAAAATTTTGATTACTCTTTTTAAATCCATGACGTCTTATATGGGGCCATAATCTCCAGAAACCCCCTTCGGCTTTCAAAATGTGAAATGAAATCCTTCACCAAAACAGTGAATTGTCCACTAAATCCATTGCTCCACTTACTTAAAACATATTGCTCATGCACATTTCATCAAGAGATGAAACTTTAGGATTGCAAATAAATTATATCTAGGTCCCATATTTTTTTCCCTTGCAATTGAGCTTACACGAAACTTAATATTCACTAGATTGAGCATTCCCAGTTCTAAAAAAATATTGGTAATTTGCACAATATATTATGTAACTTTTACTCTCTCTTATATAGTATATAACATATCAATTATCATATCAACCACATTAGCTTATTATTATTATAACCATATTTTTAATATGAATGATTATGTTTTCTATTGTTTTGTTTAGCGAGTTTTTCTCATTTTCTAAAAGGAAAGGGGAATCAGATTAGATCAAATCTTTTTATGATGATTCTTCACCTCTCATCAAAAAAAGAGATTCTCATTCCCTAATCCTGGTTGACCGATGCCTGGTGGTCATTAACTGATCATCTACGACCATTGACCGATAGATAGGCACTTCGTGTATATTGACCCGTTACAGATTACCGTTGACTATTGTCTGACAATTCATTTCATTTTCTTTGCATAATCAAACAGCCAAGAAAATAAAAAAAATACATTTTTATTCTCTTTATTTCATTTCCTTCCCTTATGTTTCGTCCATACAAAACAAATGCCCCCTTTATAATTTTATTTAACCTTGGCCATCATTAAGACTAAATATAGAAAATTTGAAGCTTTATAACAAGGACAAAAAATAAGGAGAGATTCAATTTATATTGCCCCACTTTTTTTTCTTTTTGACAAAAAACTAGTAGAGTCACAGACAACGGACGTGGCAGACAGAGATATATCTATGCCCAACGATTAAAAATATTGAAAATAAGCTTCAAAATTTTATAAAAATAGACATGAAATAAAAGATCTTACTCAAATTATCAAATTTGGTGACTAGATCCACAAAAGTAGCATTGATTCCTCAAGCAGTGATATCAACGGTCTTGCACAAGTGGATACAATAACAAAGGGTAGTAAGGGGGGCATTTTGATTCAAGAAGGGTGAAGCAAGAATTAAGAAAGAAATGTAATAATTCTTTTTTTTATTCTTCTATTTGTTTTCGGTGCAGGAGAAGAGGAATTGAATCACGCGTCAATTGTGATCGTTAATGGTCAGCGGACGTCCGCCCACTGGTCAGTGGTCATTGGTTAACATTCAACAATCATCGGAGAATGACCATCAGTCACTAGACAATGACCACCGAGTATTGAGAATTAGGAATCACATCCCCTAGTAAAGGTTGGGGAATCAAATTAGAGGGATTTAAGATAATCTCATTCTCTTTTACATTTTTGAAAATGAGAACAAGTGTCTAAAACAATTATAAACATAATCTTCCCGATACCCTTTCCTAATTTTCTAAAACAAACGTCCACTAAGGTAAATGAGAAATCATCCATTAATGTGTTTCAAAGCATCACAAAGTTCTTTCTATGCAAATAGTTAAGAGAATTGCAAAATCTCCCATTAATGTTTTTCAAGGCATCACATAGTTCTTTCTAAGCAAATGGTTAAGATAATCTCCTTGAACTAAAAGAAGATTATTCAAAATTTAATGTCCCACTTATTCCGGTATTTGCGAAAAAAGTTGACTCACAACAATCATTGCCAGTCAATCTTCAAGAGTCAACAGTTGTATACAATTAACATACAACAATCATAATTAACAATCATTATCACCATTTAACATTCACCTAACAAGAGTCATGTGAAACTAACTCAAGCAACCAGCAAGAATCACCCGATACAATCACATACAATAATTACCTGATCATATATAATGGATTCGTTAGAGGACAACTCTTAGGGGTGTTGTTGGATCTTGTTGTTGAAAATTTAGAAATGTTTTTGCTAGAATTTAGAGGAAGTGTGTTGTTGGAATTAGAAAGTATGTTAATTTTTGTAGTTAGTAAATTATAGATTTCATTTAGTAAAAAATGTTATTTTATATTGGTTCTCCATTAGACAACAATTTAGTCATTTTGAAGCATTTTATCCTGTGGTGGTTAACAATTAAGAATATTTACTTAACTGTATGACCCAAATTAAAGAATCTTAATTATTTTAATTGAAATATGAATTATAGGCAGTTAATGAAATAGTAATTAATGAGTGGTAATTGTCATCCTTCACATTTACGGCGATTGAGATCCCAATCATGTTGAGTTTTGATTTTTGTTTCCACAACCCATAAACACCAACTTGTTTGCTTTAGATTGTCAAATCTTTCTTATTTATAGTAAGACTCTAGTTTAGTCATCATTACATCCTACACTTTTTTACATTGCGCTCAGAATAAAGTTTTCATCGTTTAAATAATCAAGGGATACTAAACACAACTAAACTTACTTCTTCTCTATTAGGCTCAACTAAAGTGTAGTATATGATAGTAAACTATAATGTTATATCATCAAGTTACTCTTCCCCACCGCTTCTTAAATCTATCATTGCCGACCTAGAGATACTAAGAGAGTTATTCACCCTAGTATTGGCAATAATGATGAAAGAAGAGGCCGAGAAATTATAAGTCCAGGGTTTTCATATCCTTGTAATTACTTAAAAGGCTAACTTAATTAGGAACGAAATATGTTTTATAAGCACAACTTGAGCTCATAAGAGATTGGTAACATCCCTTAATCATTCAATTTAGTCTTAAATACACAAATTTTATAGTTACTGTTTGTGGACAGGGAACACCTTAAATCATCCAAAAATGATTGCCATTATTGTCTCATAGTTGACCAAATATGCCCGCCTAATCAACCAAGATAAGATCTCTCAGGTGATGACAACAACATGATAAATCAAAAGACAATAGCTATTTATAGACACCATTATAAGTCAAATATAACTCTAAGGTAAAGTGGTTATCTTAGCTAAAACCCACAACATAATGATAGGCTACCAACGGTTTAAAATGTACCAAAAATATAGGTGCTATAAGAGATAAGTAGCATGTCCATGCAAATAACAACTACCAGACAACCACAAACTTCAACCATATTCACAAAAATAAACTAATAACAAATACGACTATATGACATAAAACCTATGCAATTTCATCTTCAAATGAATATGGAACAAATAACAAATGGTGCAATATGTTGGCACGGCATAAGATTTATCTTCATAAAAGCATCAAAGAATGATAAAAAATGGACAACATACCAAATTACATACAACACCAACAATCTAATCATTCAAAGCATCATAATGTCTTAAGAGATAGATACATTACATAATAAAACCTTAACTACATCTTCAACTTAATAAAAGGACCAGACTGCATATGTAATTTATCAAAATACACTCAATTAGACATTTTCAATAGATCCAAATGCCATCAATTTTCTTTAATAGATTAATACCCATAGAACACACAAGTCTCCATATTATCCATAGAACATACAAAAGTTGGACATAATACCTACACTTCATGCATCCTTTCAATAGATTTAAAAGCCAAGTGGTGTAATTATCATAAAAAATACATAGTAGGTGCGGCCATTGTTCCACAAATCATATGCAATTAAACCACAAGACGGAGAAGCTGTACAAAATCTAAAGATATCACCCGCTTACCAAAGTGAAGCAACAGGTGAGAACAGAGGCATAACTCAAGCTCAATATCAATTTCAAAAGCTATAAATGTAGTGTTATGACAGTTTCTAGAATTAGGAGAAGAAACATAAATAAAGAAGATACAATATATTAGTGGCATATTTTGAGAAGAAAAAGAAAGAAGAAAAAACCAAGAACACCAGTTGAAAGTGTCAGCTTCGCACAAAGTGAATTAGAAGATTAAAGTATTTAGGGTTTATCTCACCCAACCCCTTCCCATAGTATTTACAGTGAAAATTTTACATTCAAGCCTTCATGCAAGAGTGAGCGAACAAAGAAGGGATAAGGAAGTACCACTCAAGGGTTTGAAAAATATGCAAACAACAAATTGTTCCCCTTCAAAGCGAGAGGTTAACAGTGGTAGTGCAATATTGAACGGTCCATCAACATGGGTGTTTGTGAAGATAAGAACACATAACTCTAGACACTAAGGTAGCAATGGTCTATTGCAACAAATCTCACATACTGGTGAAGTAAAAGTAAGGGAGGAAGACAAAACTTGCAGACATGAAAAGAGAAAGTGAGGGAGGAAGAGAGAAAATGGCGTGAAACAAAGTGTGGTCATCGCCGAAAGAATTGGGCCAGACGAAGCATAGTTGTGTTAATGTATATGCATATACTTGCTCTTTTCATTTACAAGACCCGGTCCATGTAAAATTGATGGTCTTCTTCCTCTCTGTCTATATATACACATTTCTTCTTCTCTATAGTTAATATAGTTCAGAAAGCTCTCTCTATATACAAACACACACTAGTTTCTCAAAAGTAAATCGTTTTATGTTGTATGCTGTTTATTCAACCCTATTCACTTTATTAGTTTCCTTGCTTGAATTCATTTATAACAATATGGTATCAGAGCGCAAGATCCTAATCTAGTTTCTTCGTCACAATCGTAAACTATGGTGGACGATAAGAAGAATGACAAGGTACAAGGTCGAGACTATTCCCAATAATCACGACAATGAATCAGGAATAGGGAGCCTCATATCGGGATTTGAAACCATCACTGACATTGAAGATCCATTATATCTCCACCCTTCCGACAATCCTGGCATGTCCACTGCTAGCATATTCAATGGGAAAGGCTTCCTCACCAAGAAACATGCTGCTGTGATTGCACTAAAGGCCAAGAACAAAATTGGTTTGATTGACGGCTCTATTGCACGACCAGAAGAGAATTCTAGTAGGGCTCTTGCTTGGGACAAGGCTAATGACATGGTTCATGGTCGGGTTCTTGCATCCTTATAAAAGGATATCATGTAGAATTTTATGCTATGTGAAACGGCAAAGGAATTATGGAGTCAGTTGTGCATTCAATATGTGTAAGCAGAAATATGTTACTATCTCTACCTAGGCAGTGTACCTATCGTTTTATGGAATAGTGAATTGAGTGGGGGTTGTCGATCTCAGGGACCTGTTCAATTAATTGGCATTTTATTAACTAACTGAGAAACTAAACTAAGAAAATAGGAAACATCACTTTTCAGGTTTGCTTAATTTAATAAAAAGAAAGAGTCAACAAACTAACATAAAATAATATAACAGTAAATAAACTAAACAAATAAATAAATGGTGAAACTCTAAATATAAAGAACGCACCCCGGATTGTTCTGCAAACCTTCACTTTATTAATCTTTTAATAAACTATTCCCTAATTCTACAATAAACTCAGGAATATTAATTAATCTGTTGACCGGTCCCTGTACAACGAATCCTAACTGGTAGAAATAACAAGCCGCAAATCATGCCCAAGTCAATTCTAACCAATCGCTTTATACTTAATTCCTGCTGGAGACAGATTAACCTATAGGCAAGCCATGCTTCTAGTTGCTAATCCGGTTTAACTTCTTATGTCTTGTTTACTAATCTCAGCACCGCATTTTGATTAGAAAACTACAAATATTACTTTAATAATTGATCAGAAGATTAAAGCACGTGAATAACAGGAATTAAACTACTGCATTAATGAATTAGTGGAAAGATTACAAAATAAATATAAAGATTCGGTTTGCTACCCCAATCCTGGGAGCTAAACTAACTACGCTAACATGACTCTAAAATTTACAAAAACAACAAAGAAATAACACATTGAACAGATCAGAGAAAAGGGGAGAAGAAACTCTATTAGAAGAACTCCGCTCTACCTTCCGTCATCACGTATCACTACATTAATCCTCTACCAGAAATGTAGGGTGTAACAATGGTGGACTTGTGTGGGTGTGGTTGGTGGGGAGAGAGGACAAAAGCCCTCTGTTGGAGCGGCGGGCATGAAACGTGAATAACCTCTTCATAATAATGTATATGTTACGTTCAATATGATGCTGAAACCCTCAAAATCTTTATCAAAATATTATCTCATAAAAGGTATGCACGTGATGTTGATTTTATCGTAAATCGACTTTTCACATGAGTAAATGATCTTGTAATTAATGATGGGCTGGTCCATGATGAGCAAATGATGAGTATTTGCAGTCGTGATGATAATAATCCCTCGTGAGTATTAAATATATTGCTACCGTGATTTTGACTTCAATCATTATTTAATAATGATTATTATATCATTATTAGATAATGATTGACATAATAATGAGTCAATCATTATATAATAAATGGACACATGTCTCGGCACAACTTGAACAGGGTCTAGATTTTCCTTTAGCTTTGTTTTACTCCCGTTTGTTGCGTTGGAATCCTCATGAGAAAATCTATGCATTTGCTACTTTTCCCTGCATTAGACACACAAATGTATCAGTTCACATCTAAACATAAATCTAAGAAAAAGCATATGATAAGTGAGAAATATGACATGAATAGTTATGAAAATAGGAAGAATTAAAGCCCTAAAAATAGATGTATTTCGCACTTATCAAACTTCCTCACACTTAGCTTTTGTTTGTCCTCAAGCAAATAAAGAATAAAACTACTTCTAAGGACCGTAGTATCAAAACTCAGGATCAAACGATTGCTGAAGGAGAACGAGCAAAATGACAATCAAAAGAATAGTTCTGCTATTTGCTGTAGGTTTTCGCAAACAGTGAAAAAGAATGATTTTAAAAGCATGGAGAAGTTAGATTATAGAAACTGTAACAGAATAGTTTGAGATCTTCCACCATTTCTTTCCTCTACCCTTTGGATGACAAGGGGTGTGAAGTAACACCTTATTTCGTGATACCTTTCAACACCACATACTCATGATCAGAATAAACAAAATCGAATTACACATTTAACTTTTCAAAGTTCCTTTCCCTTAACATTCTATTCTGCCATTTGCATATTTAATTCATCCCCTCACACTTTTCTCTTCACTCTTGTAGCGGCTTTGGACCTTCTATCCCAGATCACAAGACCTTAGGTAGATGGGTGATGAAGCACCCCAAGGACTTAATAACCGAATGAAGAGGCATGTTTTGGTTCAAAAATAAATTTCAATTCAGATCAGCGGAATACCTTGCCTTATCCTTTCATACCAATCTTTCTTATCATTTCCCAAATCCCAAACTAGACTAATTCAGTTTTCATAATCAGCTAATCCACCAAATTTCAGTGAAAATAGATTCAGTTTGGATAAAACTATACATACAAACAACCAAAAGCATAAAGATTCTTGAGGTGGCCATCAGGCTTGTTTTCAAAACCTCAACAAAAATTTTCACCTGAATATTCAATATTTATTGGCACTTAAAAGAAGCAATTCTTTCAAAATAAGAGGACAACCAAAAACAAATGTGGCATTAAGTGCAATTATCAATATTTAGAAAGTACCTCTACTTCCTCGTACTTAAGAGGAGCAATGTCCTCATTGTTCATAAATTAAAACCAAGAAAAGGACTTTCTAAATATTGCACACTCATCAAGGATTTCATTCAGGTCAATAATGACAGATATAAAAATAATCTTTAAGCATAAAAGTCATGATAGGCTGAACATAAACATTAAAATAAGGAGAAACTGAAACTCCCCTGATATCGTAGACTGAGGAAGGTTCCTTCCTCACATTAAGCTCGAACAAGGGGGGTAGCATTCCTCGCACTTGCGTTCAAGCAAGTGTCCAGCCTTGGGGGTATCGCACTTGCGTTCAAGCAAGTGTCCAGCCTTGGGGTACATCAAACACCATAATAATAAAAATTTCACCTGCACCCACTTACAACTACCACAAAACGCTGAAAAGTGTTGCATTAAAAGCACGGGCACCATTACCACTTCTAAATAAAAGAAAAACAAAATAAACCTAAGAAATAAATTAATGCAGTAAATAAAACTACCAAAACATAAAATAAAAATCTAACCACTGGGTTGCCTCCCAGTAAGTTTCCCGTCTATATAGTCTTTGGCTAGATTCACGCTTCGTTATCCTGATCAAAAATAAAAGTAGACAACAACTTTGCCAAGAAAATGAAGTATGCAGTAATTAAAAGCAAACCACCTAGATCAAAACAAAACGTTACCTTAGCAAATAAAATAGGAAAATAAATACTCCACAAAACCTGATGTTTGAGGAGATACTACCGGTAACGTAGTACTAATAGGAGACCAGGTGATGATGGTTCTTCTTCCTCAAATTCAAGGACATAAACGTCCTCCTTCTTTTGTTGAGGCTCTTTGGGATGAGTGTGAAATTGATGACCGGTTGGAGGTGGCTCTTCCTTATGAAATTTGAGGATGCAGACATCTTCCTCAAGTGTTAAAGTCTTAATGGAAGATTCTTATTGGCAGACAATTGTTGAGGAAGCTTCAATTTCTTCAACCTCTCTGAAATAAACTATCTCTGGTATCTCTACTAGTTCGCAGACCGGATTAGAAAAGATATTCTCAATCACTAGATAGTCGGGTTGAGTCGAGGTTGGGGAGGGAGGACAATATAACTCTTCAGCATGTCGTTCAACCTCTTCATCACTCCTCTTCAGCTTCAGAAATTATAGGCTTGGAATGGTCTTCACCTATAAAAAAGATAAATGGAAAATCAAAATATAAAGCACAAGATAGTAACAAACGTAACCAACTCAAATAAAATTAAAACGAAAAGAAAAAGAAAAGCAAATTGAAAAGGAAAACAAATCGTAAGAAAACTTACCTACTGTTAGCCCAAAATATTGAAATTGTATGGCAAAATTGTATACGGTGGTGGAAAAAGGAAAGTCAACAGAATATAGTAAAAATCAAATCAAGATAAAATAGATCTTAAACTAATTCAAGTAACCGAAAAAAATAAACTACAGTGACGAAAAGAACAAGAAATAAAGTCAAATCGAACAAAGGCAAATCAAATCAAATAAATTCTAAGAATTAGAACAACAGTAACGTAACCCTTAACTAACCAAAATCAAATCCGACGTAAATTAAAAATTGAATAAAATAATAACAAAAAAAACTAAAATAAAGTCTAAAAATGTCAATTATTTGTTAGAGGTCCCCAGCAACGACATCAAAAACTTGTTAGTAGAAATATGTTACTATGTCTATCTAGGCAGTGTACCTATCATTTTGCGGAATAGTGAATTAAGTGGGGGTTGTCGATCTCACGGACCTCGTTCAATTAATTCACAATTTATTTACTGACTAAGAAACCAAACTAAGAAAACAGGAAATGTCACTTTTTCAGGTTTTACTTAATTTAATAAAAGAATGACTAAACAAACTAACATAAAATAATGAAACAGAATAAGATAAAAATAAACTAAATAAAGAAATAAAGATTGAATCTAAAGAAGCACCACGGATTGTTCTGCAAACATCACTTTATAATCTATCAATAAACTCTTCCTTAATTCTACAATAAACTCAGGAATTATAAATAGTTCGTTGACCAGTCCCTGCACAATGAACCCTAACTAACTGAAATAACAAGCCGCAAACCATGCCCAAGTTATCAAGTTAATAGCATTAAACACAATTCCTATTGGAGACAGATTAACCTATAGACAAACCATGCTTCTAGTCGTTAATCCGGTTTAACTTCCTATGTCTTGTTAACTAATCTCAGCGCCGCATTTTAATTAGAAAATTACAAGGATTGCTTTAATAATTAGCTAGAGAATTAAAGCGCATGAAGAACTGGAATTAAACTATTGCATTATTGAATTAGTAAAAAGATTACAAAATAAATATAAAGATCTGGTTTGCTATCCCAACTCAGAGAGCTAAACTAACTACTTGAACATAATTATAAAAATAACAAAAATAAAAGAGAAAGACATTAATGTGTAACCAAAAATAATATGTGAAAGTGGTGGTGGTGGTGTGGTGGCGTGTGTGGTGGTGCGGTGGATGATTATAGTGGTGGTGGTGGTATGGTGATGGTGCCGGTGGTGTGATGAATTGGTGCAGGGCAAGAGCCCCTGACTATGGGCGTGGATGTATTCAATATGGCTCTGGATGAGTGAATATATAGCAGCTACGATGTTTATCAGTTGATAAAATATTTTTATCTTCTAAAGATCTTCATAAAACATAGCGAGGAGTGCTCTGTTAACTTCGAGGGCCTAGATTCTTCGTTTGAGCTCCGCTTTACTCCCCGTTTGTTGCGTTGGAATCCTCATGAGAAATTCTATGCATTTCCTAGACTTTTTCCTGTATTAGACACATAAAATGTATCAGTTCACATCAAAACGTAAATCTAAGGGAAAACATATGATAAGTGAGAAATACGACATGATATGTTATGAAAATAGAAAGAATTTAAACCCTAAAAACAGATGTATTTCGCACTTATCAAACTTCGCACACTTAGCTTTTGCTAGTCCTCAAGCAAATACAGAATATGACTACTCCTAAGGGCCATAGTATTGAATCTCAGGATCAAACAACAGCCGATGGAAAACAAGTAAAATGACAATCAAAAGAAAAGTTCTGCTACTTGTTGTAGGTTTTCGTAAACAGTGAAAAAGAGTGAAGTTAAAAAGCATGGAGAATTTAGATTATAGAAACTGAAACAGAATAGCTTGGGATCTTCCGCCATTTCTTTCCTCTAACCTTTGATGACAAGGGGTGTAAAGTAACACCTTATTCCGTGATACCTTTCAACACCACATACTCATGATCAGAATAAGCAAAAATGAATTACACATTTAACTTTTCAAAGTTCATTTCCCTTAACATTCTATTCTGCCATTTGCATATTCAATTCATCCCCTTAGACTTTTCTCTTCACCCATGTAGCGGCTTTGGGCCTTCTATCCCAGATCACAAGACCTTAGGTAGACGGGTGATGAAGCACCCCAAGGACTTAATAACCAAGTAAAGAGACCTGTTTTGGTTCAGAAATAAATTTCAATTCAGATCAGCGGAGTACCTTGCCTTATCCTTTCATACCAGACTTTCTTACCATTCCCCAAATCCCAAACTAGACTAATTCAGTTTTCATAATCAGCTAATCCACCAAATTTCAGTGAAAATAGATTCAGTTTGGATAAAACTATACATACAAACAGCCAAAAGCATAAAGATTCTTGAGGTGGCCATCAGGCTTGTTTTCAAAACCTCAACAAAAATTTTCACCTGGATATTCAATATTTATTTATTGGCACTTAAAAGAAGCAATTCTTTCAAAATAAGAGGACAGCCAAAAACAAATGTGGTATTAAGTGCAATTATCAATATTTAGAAAGTACCCCTACTTCCTCACACTTAAGAGGAGCAATGTCCTCATTGTCACAAATTAAAACCAAGAAAAGGACTTTCTAAATATTGCAAACTCATCAAAGATTTCATTCAGGACAATAATAGACTGATATAAAAATAACCATTAAGCATTATAAATCATCGTAGGCTGAACACACACGTTAAAAATAAAGGAAACTGAAACTCCCCTGATATCGTAGATTGAGGAAGGTTCCCTTCCTCACACTTAAGCTCGAACAAGGGGGGTAGTGTCATTCCTTACACTTGCGTTCCAGCAAGTGTCCAGCCTTGGGGGTACATCAAACACCATGATAAAATTTTCACCTGCATCCACTCACAACTACCACAAAATGCTAAAGAGTGTTGCATTAAAAGCACATGCACCACTGTCGCTTCAAAATTAAACAAAATAAACCTAGAAACAAAAATTCAGTAAATAAAACTTTCTATAATCAAAAATAGAACTAGAAAACAAAACCAAAAATAAAAATAAATTTAACCACTGGGTTGCCTCCCAGTAAGCTGCCCGTCTTTATAGTCTTTGGCTAGACTCCTGCTTCGTTATCCTGGATCAAAAATAAAAGTAGACAACAACTTTGCCAGGAAAACAAAGTAGGTAGTAATTAAAAACAAACCACCTGGATCAAAACAAAATATTACGTTGGCAAATAAAATAGGAAAATGAATACTCCACAAAACCTGATGTTTGAGAAGATACTGCCGGTAACGCTGGTCAATCAGAAGACCAGGTGTGAATGGCTCTTCTTCCTCAAATTGGAGGATGTAAACATCCTTCTTCTGTTGGTGAGGCTCCTTGGAATGATTGTGGAGTTGATGACTAGTAGGAGGTGGCTCTTCCTTCTTAAATTTGAGGATGCAGACATCTTCCTCAAGTGTTAAAGGCTTAATTGAAGATTCTTATTGGCAGACAATTGTTGTGGAAGCTTCAATTTCTTTAACCTCTCTGAAATAAACTATCTCTAGTATCTCTACTGGTTTGCATACTGGATTAGAAAAGATATTCTCAATCACTGGATAGTCGGGTTGTCGAGGTTAGGAAGGGAGGGCAATATAACTCTTTAGCGTGTCGCTCAACCTCTTTATCAGGCTCTCTTCAGCTTCAAAAATAATAGGCTTGGAATGGTCTTCACCCATCAAAGTCTCTACTTGAAATTGGTTCACTATGTTCGAATGACTTTGATTTTGGAGGAAATTTGTCTGCTCCTGTGCTAGCTGTTGTGATATCTGATTTAGTTGCCTCTCCCAACTCCGGTTTATAGCTTCTTGCTCAGCAAATTTGGCATCTAAATTGTTAAACCTAGCATTAGTGATTTTCTTTTGCTCCAGGATCTCTGTAAGCATGCTCTCTATCTTGCTCGTATCCTCTTAGGAAGCTCCTGATAAGTGTTGAATTGTTGTTCCTCCATCTGCATTCTAGTCTGCTCACTTTCCCACCAATAGGGTTGTCGATAAGATGATTGTTGTGGCTGGTAATAATCTTGTCGCCTGAACTGGTTGTAACTTTGAGTACCCGGTTGATTATACCTGTTCAAATTTTGCTCTATGTTCATTATAGCAACCGTCGTCTCTAATTGTGTCAGCACTCTTCCCAACTCATCCAAGTTATCCTCCATTGTCAACAACTAGACTCTTAAAAAACAAAAATAAAAATAAAAAGTAAAATAGAACTAGAAATATAAAAGAAACACAAAAACCAAATTAACTAAACAAAATAACAAAGAGAAACAAAATATAAATAAATAATTACTAGAATAAATAACAAATAAAGAAAAACATAAATAAAATAGAAACGGTAAATAATAAACACAATATAAGGAAAAATAAAACTAGATGAGTTCCCTAAACAAATACTAACGTAAAAGGTAATTAGAAAGAAAGTCCTAAACTAAAGGAAATTCAAGTCTTAACCACGTTAAATCCTATCATCAAAAACAAATTGAAAAGTAAACTAGAAACCGCAATTAATCCTAACTAACACTAATTAACCAGTAATTTAAAAAAAAAAACGAAGATTTAACCTACAGTACGCGAATGTATCAACTAAGAAAGAAAATGGAAACAACAATAAATCCATAAGAAAAAGAATAGACAAAATCGGAAAAAGATTAAAAAAAAACCTACTGAAACGAATTTGAAGGAAACAAAAAGAATTTGATCGTACTAACAAAAACTAAAATATATAAAAAATATTAAACAAGATAAAAGTAGAAAAATTAAAATAAAATCTCAATCAAATAAATAAAAATGTCAATTAACCGTGTCAGAGGTCCCTCGAAACGGCGCCAAAAACTTGTAAGTAGAAATATGTTACTATTCTATCTAGGTAGTGTACCTATCGTTTTGTGGAATAGTGAATTGAGTGGGGGATGTCGATCTCAGGGACCTCGTTCAATTAATTGTCAATTTATTAACTAACTGAGAAACTAAACTAAGAAAACAGGAAACATCACTTTTTCAAGTTTGCTTAATTTAATAAAAAGAAAGAGTCAACAACTAACATAAAATAATAAAACAGTAAAATAAACTAAACAAATAAATAAAGGTTAAAACTCTAAATATAAAGAAAAACACACTGGATTGTTCTACAAACCTTCACTTTATTAATCTTTTAATAAACTATTCCCTAATTCTCCAATAAACTCAGGAATCTTAATTAATTCGTTGACCGGTCACAACGAATCCTAACTGGCAGAAATAACAAGCCGTAAATCATGCCCAAGTCAATTCTAACCAATCGCTTTATACCCAATTCCTTTTGAAGACAGATTAACCTATAGGCAAGCCATGCTTCTAGTCGCTAATCCGGTTTAACTTCATATGTCTTGTTTACAAATCTCAGCACCACATTTTGATTAGAAAACTACAAATATTACTTTAATAATTGATCAGAAGATTAAAGCACGTGAATAACAGGAATTAAACTACTGCATTAATGAATTAGTGGAAAGATTACAAAACAAATATAAAGATTCGGTTTGTTACCCTAATCCGGGGAGCTAAACTAACTATGCTAACATGACTCTAAAACTTACAAAAACAACAAAGGAATAACACATTGAACAGATCAGAGAAAAGAGAAGAAGAAACTCTATTAGAAAAACTCCGCTCCACCTTCCGTCATCACGTATCACTACATTAATCCTCTGCCAGAAATATAGGGTGTAAGAATAGTGGAGCGGCGGGCATGAAACGTGAATAACCTCTCCATGATAATATATATGTTACGTTCAATATGATGCTGAAACCCTCAAAATCTTTATCAAAATAATATCTCATAAAAGGTGTGCACACGATGTTGATTTTTTCGTAAATCAACTTTTCCCATGAGTAAATGATCTTGTAATTAATGATGGGCTGGTCCAAATGATGAGTATTTGCAGTCGTGATGATAATTAATCCCTCGTGAGTATTAAATATATTGCTGCTGTGATTTTGACTTTAATCATTATTTAATAATGATTATTATATCATTATTAGATAATGACTGATATAATAATGAGTCAATCATTATATAATATAAATGGACACACGTCTGGGTACAACTTGAACAGGGTCTAGATTCTTCCTTTAGCTCCGTTTCATTTCCTGTTTGTTGCGTTGGAATCCTCATGAGAAAATCTATGATTTGCTAGCTTTTCCCTGCATTAGACACAAAAATGTATCAGTTCACATCTAAACATAAATCTAAGGAAAAGCATATGATAAGTGAGAAATATGACATGAATAGTTATGAAAATAGGAAGAATTAAAGCCCTAAAAATAGATGTATTTCGCACTTATCAATATCCCCAAATGGGGTGAAATTATTTGAACAAGTTCAAGAACTTTCATATTTGAAGCAAGCAAACGATCCAGTCAATGTTTATTTCTTTCCGCTTAAGAGATCTGGGATGAACTTGGAGCCATAAGACGCTAGCAACTGCGAGAACTGCGTCACCAGAATCAAAGAGGAACAAAATGATAAAGTGATTAAGTTCCTTATAGGGCTAAATTAGAATTATCTTAACATTATAGGCAACATCCTCATGATCAATCCTCTCCCAAAGCTACAACAAGTTTATTCTATTATTGTTCAGGAGGGAAAAAACGCAACATTTCTACGGAAGATATATAATAGTGTAGATGCTATGTCCTTTAATGTGAATAGTGTTGCCTCAAAGCCTACTGTGCCGAGGAACCAACAAAAACCACAATTTAATAAAAAGAAAAATAATAAGTTTTGTGATAATTGATTAGTATCCAAATGAGCATGTTTTAGGAGTGTATTTTATATGTTTTATCAACATTTTTCATGCTTATTTTTTCACTCTAGCTAGTTTTCCTCTAGTTGTGTGTTTTAATGGTGTTTTACACATTTATTGCTTAAATAGAAGGAATAATGTAGGTAGGAATAAAGTAGATGAAGAGAGGAATGTGTGGGCGTAACCGGATCCAAAATCAAAGCTAGAACGAAGGAGTTAGGCCATAATGAAGATAGGTCTTGGTGTATGTCCTGGTATGTAACCCGGACCACAACAGGATCAAACTTTTGCCAAGTTTGAAGTGTGGTCCAGTGTTGATGCAGATTGTTTTGATTAATCAAATTGTATTACTTACCAAGTCCACATCACAGACACATAAGTGTGAGCACTAAGCGGATCGAAAGACCAAGTCTGAGTCACAGACACAGAAGTCTGAGCACTAAGCGGGTTGAGGGGCGAAGACTGTTGGTCAAGAATTTTACTAAAGTAATTTCATCAGAAGTTTTATCTTTAGTGAAAATCTAAATACACTCTGGTTTGGTTATCATCTCTTACGGTTGTTAAGATTATATCTTATGAGGATTTATTAAGATTATATCTTAATAAGTTTTATCTTTAAGATAGAATCTTAGATATAGATCTGATTTGTATATATATATATATTCAATAGAAGAACGTATTGGGGTTAAGCTTTACAAAGAGAAAAATCATTATTAAGAGCTATTTGAGAGTTTTGCTTTCAATTGTAATTCATCTTAGGGTTTGGGAGGCAAATCGAGTGAATCACGTGTATGCTTATTGAGAGCCTGTTCTCATTGAGCAAGTGATTGTACTGAGTGGAGTACGTGCTAATAAGTGATCTTTCACGTGTCAAACTCTCGAATCATCTTTTGTTTATCGTTGTGCAAGTCTAGTTCGTCGTGTACTTGTTACACAGTTTGTTGTGAGTAACTACTCACAAAGAACAACGATCTAAGAACTCTCAGTTGGTATCAGAGCAAGGTTCCCCACTTTACATAGTTGAAGAGTAATCTTCTGGGGTGTTCAAGATGAGTTCTTACAACGTTAAAGCACCTAAACTTATGAAGTTTAACTATGCGTGCTGGTGTGAGCAGATGAAAAACCAGCTGATGTCAATCGACTACGATCTTTGGACGGTGGTCACATAAGGAGATTTTATTCCAGAAGTAACTGAAGGTGGCGTGAAAAAACCAAAGGAGGAGAAAGATTGGACGAAAAGTGATAAAAACTGCTGAGTAAGAACAAACAAGCTCTGCGTGTTATCATATCATCACTTTCTGAAGGGGATCAGCAAAAAATGTTAGGAATTCAAACAGCTAAGGAAGTTTGGAGTTTTCTGAAGACAACTTATGAAGGGACAGATTCGATTAGAAGAGCTAAAGGAAAGCAATACATGAAGCAATTTGATAACTTCAAAATGCAGGATGGTGAGTCTGTTACATAGACGCTGGACAAATTTGACAAGATTGTAAGTGACATGAAAACAGTTGGAGTGACACTTGACAATCAGACCATCAATGAAAGATGTCTTGATTGTCTAGGAAGGGAGTGGATACACTACACAACATTGCTCGAATCTACCAAGGATTTGTCAAAGACGTCACTTAAGGAGCTAGGATCAGAATTGATAGTTTTCGAAGGTAAGATGAAGGGAGAAATTTCCACAACACCAGTCAAAGTCCTGGCTTTGAATGCATGCAAGGTGTCCACTAAGATAGAAAAAGAGGATATGAATGAAGAAGAAGAAGAAGAAGAAATTACCATGATAGCCAATGGTATCAGGAAGATCTTTGGTGGAAGGAGATGAAATGGTCAGAAGAACAATAGCTACAAGTCCAAGAAGGGTCCTATCATCAGTTTCAGGTGTAACAAACCGGGACATTAAGTAAAAAACTGTCCTTTGCAGCATGCGGAGAAGATGTCTCTGAAACAGACTCAGAATCTGAAGATGAGGCACAAGCTTGTATGACAACGATAATACATGAAGATGAGATGGGTCTGGACACAGAATTCTGTTTAATGGAAACAAATAGCTGGAAGAAGACTCTCACTGACAAGAAGGTAAGTCCCAATCATATAGAAGAGACATCTAATACATTGTCAAAGACACAGTAGTTTGAATTGTTTACTAAAACTGTTTTGAATTTGAAAACTCTGAGACTTGAGTATGAGAAATGGATTAGTGTTTTAGAGGTAAAGGTGAAAAATTATGAGATGATAGCTTGCTCAGACCCAGTAGAGTGTGAGGAAAACAAAGTTATCAAGTTTGTTATTCCGTTGAAATCAAGAGTTCTTTCACTTCCTAAATAGGCTCAGGCTGAATTTGATTCACTGATTAGTCACAATGAAAATCTGAGAAAGGGAGTTGAGTTACTCACAGATGATATGGTTAAGAAGAATCGTGAGTTAGAGCTACAATCAGAATAATCCTACATGGTATACAGGTAAGATTAATCTGTGTAACTTACTGAGTAAGAACAACAACAAAGGAAAAGGTTCAGGGTTTCATCAAGGAACTGAGTTTCAGTCTCAAAACCTTAGAAGAAAAGAGAGTAAAGTCTACACGAAGGTTCAATGTAGGTACTGTCATTGTTATGGTCATAAAATTGAACAGTGTAACAAGCTGGAAAGGAAACAGTCAAGATTGAGGAGGTCACAATCAAACAACTTAAGACATGATAGTCATAAGTCTGTTATATGTTCTTTTCATTCACAAAAAATAGGGCCCAAGCAATTCTGGGTACCCAAAGCAGATCTTTGATTTTGTTTTAGGTATAGACTGAGTTACACAGGGAGAATTGGCGGCTCATAGATAATGGATGGAGAAGTGACGTTTGGCAGCATTGGAAAAGGAAGAATTGTTACGTTTTGGTACTGTTGAAGATGGGTCCTGACTGATTAAAAAAACACCTCTGGTTTCATCCAACTTCTGTGTAACAGTCTCATATTCTGGTCCTCTACTAAACAAGCAGATGTTGCCTTGTCTACTATTGAGTACCATAGAGTTGGTCAATAATCCAGTCCATCACTCTAGATCCAAACACAGAAATCAAACATCATTTTCTAAGAGATCCAGTTGAGAAAGGAACTATGAAGCTACTCCACCATAGTACCATACTCAATTGGCTGATATCTTCACCAAGTTCTAATGTCATGTTGAGTTCGCATATCTTCGTCGTTAGGAATGATCAACATTCCCTAAGGTATGGTTTTTGCACTACTCTACCTGCTTGTCAAATTAGAGTGTGATTCTTAATTCTAGATTATGACAGTTGTAGACTCACTAAAATAGTTCTGGTCATGTCAATACTTTGCAATGTCTACAGTAAATATCATACATCTCTTTTCACCACCCATTTCAAATACCTTTCTCCAATCTTTCCAAGACTTGTGTCACAGCCTGACCTTTGTTATCTTTCATTTATACACCATTCCCTTATACGGTACATTTATAATACTGCACAAGTTTCACCTAACCTATCTGAGTTCAAGAATGAATGATAGTTATGGAAAATTCTAGTAATACTACTTGTATGTAAAGTTTTCTTAACATCTTTCTGTTTCTTTATCAAACCTGTGAGACTATTGATGTAACTAAATTACCTTGACTGGACTTAGGGTCTTCATAATGAATATGAAATAAAAGGAAAGAAAAGATAAAGACAAGGTACTCCTCTACCCTATTATTTTTTCAACAAATCAGGCCTTGTCCATTCAACTATTAGGTCTTTAAGGGTGCTTCATCACCTATCTTCATAAGGGTATCTACTCTGGGCAAGTTGAGCCAACATTGCTACAAGGATGGAGAGAAAATCTGGGTTGAGAGAATGACTCAGCTGTGTTACAATATCATAATCTTTATGGTTAACAACTCTTAACAGTTGAATTATAAATAACAGGAAAATAAGACACACGAGTTAATTGGGGTCATGAGTATGTGGCAATGAAAGGTAGTGTGGAATAAGACACTACTTCTTGCCTCTTGTCATCTATCATACATTGGAACATTAAAGTAATGGTAAGACCCTGAGTAAAGTCTGAGGTGAATGGCTACATTCTGTGTCTTAGGCATTTCATGAAAAAAATACATCTTATTTCCCTGATGGTGAAAACCTGTAGTACAAATCATTATTTTTCTCAACTATCATATAGTACTAAGATCTCCTTGTGCATTTGCTCAACACCACAGGCTTCCTAATCTGACACATCTTTCTTCTCCGAACCTGAGAAATCTTTCTACTGTCCATGATTCAATATTGATTGCACTTTATCATTTGCTTAGACATTGTGGGGTTTCTGTGTTCCAAACTTGTTTTACCTGATTTTATGACTGCAATTTAGAGTTAGGAATCCTTCTTTTATTAGGCAAAAAGGGGAAAGTATGTGTCTTGAACTATATCATTAAGTGTGTGTGTGCTACTACTCATGTTGATATTTATGTCTTACTTACTTATATATTAAGTTGAGGGGGAACTTTTGTTGTTCTCTCAAACGACAATAAAGACAACAACAGTTCCACACACGGAAGCAGTCACCCAGGGGAAATATTCTGGTTTCCTTTTTGAATCATCAACTGTAACAGTTACTTAGGAAAAGGAAGCAAATATTCAGGGGGAACATACATCAGTTCAAGACTCAGAGTTTGCCTAATCAAAAAGGGAGGAATGTTGATGCAGATTGTTTTGATTGATAAAACTGTATTACTTACCAAGTCCGTGTCACAGACACAAAAGTGTGAGCACTAAGCGGATCCAAAGACCAAGTCTGTGTCACAAACACAGAAGTCTGAGCACTAAGCGGATCGAGGGGAGAAGACTGTTGTCAAGATTTTTTACTAAAGTAATTTCATCAGAAGTTTTATCTTTAGTGAAAAATCTAAATATGCTCTGGTTTGGTTGTTATTTTTTACTGTTGTTAAGATTATATCTAATGAGGATTTATTAAGATTATATCTTAATAAGTTTTATCTTTAAGATAGAATCTTAGATATAGATCTGATTAGTGTTGCCTATATATATTTGTTCATTAGAAGAACGTATTGGGGTTAAGCTTTACAGAGAGAAAAATCATTATTAATAGCTGTTTGAGAGTTTTGCTTTCAATTGTACTTCATCTTAGGGTTTGGGAGGCAAATCGAGTGAATTACGTGTATGCTATGAGAGCCTGTTCTCATTGAGCAAGTGATTGTACTGAGTGGAGTATATGCTAGTAAGAGTGATCTTTCACGTGTCAAACTCTCGAATCATCTTTTGTTTATCGTTGTGCAAGTCTAGTTCGTTGTGTGCTTGTTACACAGTTTGTCGTGAGTAACTACTCACAAAGAACAACGTTCTAAGAACTCTCATCCGGGTTTGTGTACAGAGAAACAAACCCGGACCAAAGCAGCGAGCACCTTCTGGACAATTCTGAGGGTGGTCCGGGTTTGTGTCTGAAGAAACAAACCCGGTCCAAAGTAGAGTGCGAGATTCTGGCGACTTTAGAGAGTGGTCCGGGTCTTTTCCCCTGATGGAAACCTGGGCCCAAAAACATGACGGTTTTTGTTTGTTGTCACTCATTCGTGTAAAGCCAGCCAATGAGGATGTGCACGTAGGCTGGTCTGGGTCTTTTCCCTGGACGGAAACCCAGACCAAGCCAGGAGAGCAGTCGAGATGCGTTTTAAAACACAGAAAAGAGAAGAGAGAGAGAGAGTGGATTCGAGCCGAGGGGAAAAGGAGCAGCACATAAAAGAAAAGAAGAAGAGGAGAAAAAAAGAAAGAAGAGGAAGAAGAGGAAAAGAAGCTCACCTCCTTTGAAGCCCTTTTTCAACCTCCATGGTTATCCATTCTCCCTTTTCTCTGATTTTTGCTCTAATGCTTGTGTAGACTCCTTAGTACTCGAGGATGACGGTTTGACCCCAAGTCCCCAAATTTGGCTTGTAATTCCTATTTCACTTAATTTCATTGTTTTCCCTCTTGAATTTATGAAATATTCTAAGATTGACCATCTTAATTCATTTGTGGTAATTCCTAATTTCATACATACTTGATTTAGGGATTTAGACCATGAGAGTGAGAAACCCTAGTATTTGCCTCCTTTAAGTAGTTGGTGAATTCTATTGCTATGTTTGGAGCTTGTAATTAATGCTACTTAGTGAGGTTAACCCGAATCGGTTTTGAAAGGGTAAAATTAACTAAGATTTGGCTCATCTTGGTTTTAGAGGGTCATTATCTTTGTTATATTAGACAACTAGAGAGAATTGGGGTTAAGGCCATGTTCGGGTGTATTTGGATGATCCCCTCACTCCTGGAATACACCTATCCTAGATTAGTTAGATTAAATCCATTGCTTTTCTTTATTTCTCTTATTATCCAAACCATAACCCAAAAATCCTCAATTTACATTTATGTACTTTTGTTTATATTCTTGCACATTCACCAAGCTTATGATTAATTAGATAGTTGCAAAGTTCCTGTGGATACGACACTTGTTGTACTACAATGACTGGGTTCACTGCCCATAGTTAGCAATTCAGTTTCATTACTATTTTGCACAACAATAACTGCAATAAAAAAAGGCCATGTTAGAAATGAGTGCTATTAACTTTGGGGTTTTCTAGAAGAAAGACGCGACAATAGAGGAAAGATTTCAGCGGCAAGCACTGCTGCTGCTGCTCCTGATGCTCAACAAGAGGAAGACGCCCTAGTTTAAGGTCTAACCATGAAGCAACTGTCGTAGATCATGAAATACATCCAGAAGAACCAACCTGGAGATAAAGCTATGACAAGCTGCCACGAGTTTGTAGGTATAATACTGGATTCAAACATTATTGCAGAATGCTATAATACTATGTCTAGATCTAATTCTTCTAACTATGATAATGATTGGATTCTTGATACTGGGGCCTCACAACATATGAGTGGAAAACTTAAGTGGTTTACAATTTTTTAAAACTTAAGTACAAGCAGTATGTCTCCACGCTTGAGGGTTACCCACAAAAGATGTCGTTTGTTGGTGATATTATGCTAAATGATAGACTATGTCTTAAGAATATTCTATGTGTGCTTAAGTTCAAATTTAATCCCTTATTTGTGAAAAATCTTGTCAAGCAACTGATGCAAAAAGAAGTGCTTGGTCCTGATGTTTGTGTCGTGCAGGGCCCTTTCTGGACCCACAATAGGATCAAAAAAGAAAAAGGAGACTTATATGTCCTAGACAGAACTATCATTGACATCTTGTGCTTGAATAAAAGGTTTACTGCTTGTAATACTTTCAGCCAATTACCACTTAGTCACATTATGAATTGTGAACATGATCATAATCGTTGTAAAAATCTTTGTGTTGGCATTTACGTCTTGGCCATGCTTCTGTAGAAAAACTTGTACAAATGTAGTTGATCAATAAGAATACTGGTACCAAGTCTTTTGTTTGTGAAATTTGTCATCATGCCAAAGACCATAGATTACCTTTTTCTGTTTCTAATAATAGAGCGCAAGATATTTTTGAGTTACTTCATGTTGACATTTGGGGTTCTTATAAAATAAGTATTGTTGATAACTACAACTATTTTTTATCCATTGAGGATAACAAAAGTCGTGCCACATATATGAGAAACAAAAATGAAAGCTTTGAGCATCTCAAATGTCTTATTAAGCTGGCAGAAAACCAACATGGTATGAGGGTGAAAAATATTAGATCTGACAATGCTTTTGAGTTGGGACTTCACTAGAAGGAAAAGATTTCTTTAAGTCCCATGGCATTAATCATCCAACAAGCTGTGTGCATACGCCTCAGCAAAATGGCGTAGTAGAATGCAACAACAGACATTTGTTGGAGGTTACTCAAGCTCTAATGTTCCAATCTGGGTTACCATTATCTTATTGGGGTCATGGAGTTTTGATGGCCACACATATCATCAACAGATTGCCTACTAAGAACCTAGACAACATGTCATCATATCAATTTCTTTATGGTAAATGTCCTTATTACAACCAACTTAGACCCTTGGGTTGCTTATGCTTTAGCGATGTTACAGGTAAAGACAAAGGCAAACTTTCTCCTCGGTCTCGTATTTGTGTCTTCTTGGCTACATTCCTCATAAAAAGGGTTTCAAAAATGTTATCTCTCCAAGACAGTATGGTCATATGGCAGAGTTGTTTTGTTTTATGAATCCATATTTCCGTTTAAAACGAAAAAAGCTCTTTGTTCTGTCTAATTTAGATAATACCTTTTGTTTACCCCACTAATGAGTCCTTTTTAGACCGGGAAGTTAGCCCTACTTCACAGGATGCAAGCGCTTCATTACCACCAGCATCTAAACAACAAATTGATGTGTTAGACACTTCTCTTGAGCACTACGATGACACCAGTGCTCTTCCCTCCTTTCTCATAATGAAGAAGACGATATTGTTGAGTTCTTTGACACTTCTTGTGATCCCATTCTCAGACGATCTCAACGAATTCCAAAACAACCTGTTTACCTAGAGGACTATGTTTACAACCAAACAAGTGTGCCTCACACTGATTATTTCTTTGAGATGCTCACCCAAAGACTGAACAATTATAAATGTCTTACTATGGTCAACAGCCTTGGCTTCAATTCTATAACAGACATTTCTCCTATTAATAGCATTGATATTGCTTAGTTACAGGATAGTAGCAAGTGACTCTTTCAACTCACACAACATTTACCAGAGCCAAATTCATATATAGAAGCGAGTAAGCATCCGCATTGGCGTGAAGCCATGGTAAGGGAACTCCAAGCTCTTGTTGATAATTAAATGTGGGACATTGTGGACCTACCAAAAGATAAGAAACCAATTGGAGCCAAGTGGGTATTCAAGACAAAACTCAAAGCAGATGATACATTAGAACGATACAAAGCACGATAAGTCATTAAAGGGTTTAAGCAAAGGTATGGATTTGATTATTCTGAGACTCTTTCACCTGTTATTAGAATGACAACTGTCAGAGCAATGTTAACCATTGCTGTTAACGAAGCTTGGTACATGGACCAACTAGACGTCAACAACGCCTTCTTGCATGGTGATAGGCCTTCATGTCACTATGCCTGGCAAAGTGTGCACACTCAAGGAAGCCTAGTACGGCTTAAAACAAGCCAGCCGCCAATGGCATTCCAAACTAGCCAACACTCTAATGTTCAGTCACAAAACGATTACTCCCTCTTCCACAAGAAGTTTGGCAAGTACAAAACTTTCATTGAAGTGTATGTTGATGACATTATAATCATGGGCAACAATCAGGTAGAAATTTCTCAGATCAAAAACCTCTTAAATCAAAAATTCAAAATTAAGGACCTTGGAAAATCCATTATTTCCTTGGAATCGGAGTTTCTCCATACGAATACTAGTGTCATCATCACACAAAGAAAATACATTAATGAGCTGCTTCAAGATTATAACTACCTTGAAACTAAATATGTTTCTTGTCCTTTGCAAAATAATCTCAAACTTAAAACAGAGCTTGGCGAGCCTATCTCGAATCCTATTGAATACATACAGCTTATTGGTAAACTCAACTATCTACTCCACACCAAACCTGACCTGACCTCGCCTTCACCGTTCAACAATCAAGCCAATATCTATTGCATCCTCACCGAGGTCACTTTGAAGCTACTCTTCATGTTCTCTGATACCTCAAGGGAACCCAAGGATATGGACTATTATTCAATAAAGCTTTCAGATTTCTCCCTCAAGGCCTACTACGATGCAGATTGAGCCATTTGTCCTGACTCCCATCGACTAGTCACTGGATTCTTCATTACACTAGGGGACTGTCCAATATCCTGGAAATCGAAGAAACAACAAGTCGTAGCTCTTTCTACCGTAGAAGCTGAGTACCGGGCAATGTGGAAAGTCACAAGCGAGCTTGCTTGGGTGTCTTGCCTCCTTCATAAACTCGACATTCCCAACATCGAGTGCATACCAGTTCATTGCAACAATATTTCCACAATATATATTGCTCACAATCCGGTTCTTCATGAAAGAACCAAACATATTGAGCTAGATATTAACTATACCCGTGAGAAAATCCAACAGGGTCTTATCATCGTTAAACATGTCAGCACCTCCCATCAACTCGCCAACATATTCACTAAATCCCTACCTGGATATAATCATAAAACTCAGATTCAGACGCTTGGCATTCAACCCATTTCTTCCGGGCCTTGTAATTGGGGGTGGGGGGTGTTAGTGTATATGCATATACTTGCTCTTTTCATTTACAAGACCCGGTCCATGTAAAATTGATGGTTTTCTTCCTCTCTGTCTATATATACACATTTTTCTTCTCTATAGTTAATATAGTTGAGAAACCTCTCTGTATACAAACTCACACTAGTTTCTCTCAAAAGTAAAATCGTATTATGTTGTCTGCTGTTTATTCAAACCTATTCACATCATCAGTTTCCTTTCTTGAATTCATTTAGAACAACAAGTTGCCTGAAATCTGCAAGTTGAGAATATGAGAGACACTAGTATACAACCAAATAGAAGGTCTAGCCCAAAAGAAAATGCATACTCACACGTATTTCACCAAACACAGTCAATAACTATCTACAACATCCCTATACATGAAAACTCAAAATGAAACAAGTCTCTAGATCCATCAACTGCTTGTAATGGGAGATTACTTTAATCCACAATAGGCTGAATTTTAGGCAAACTTGAAATCCAGCTCCAATAAATTATCGCATGAGGGTTTCATAAGAGTACCCATAATATGTTAAATTCTATAAATTCAGCACAACATTCTAAGCTTGTAAACCACTTTAGTGATTTTAAAAAATTTAAACAAAAAAAGATTTCAAATTATGATCCATAACAAATTTTAAGACTACACAATAATTCTCGTTTAAGATTTCAACAACTTTTCACTCTACAATTCTATAAACCAACCACACAGTAAAACAATCAATTCAACAAATTATTGTCACGTCATATGCCAAAAACTGTTACACCAGTTCAAACATAGCCCATTGTAAACTATCCAAACAAATTCTACAGTTAACTAAACTTTATAACAAGCTATATTCTTCTCTGTTTAATGGAACCAAACTTCACCATGGTCTTTATATGCTAACCACATAAGATAGACTAATGAACAATGTTAAAACCTATCCATAATCAAAGGGTAGCATGGCACGATAAGGATGCCTAGAAACCAACATACAAGTTTAAATGGGATGATTCAGAACTTCACAATCCATTCTCATTGAGTCTACAACAATAAATTACAAAATTTGGTTCTTTACTATCATTCTGAATCATGCATCTGTTCCAAATAGACCTAATCTAGGTTCTACAGACCCAATTACAGATAGAGTGAAAGATTACTCAAAACAGTACCTAACATGCACTAGAGATAGGGATGATTTAATGAGTAAACTTTGGCATACACAAACCATGCTTCAAAATATTTACTTTTTTGAAGACTTTGCTACTTTGGTTGCCTTAGATGGCGATTTAGGCTCTTTAGCAGCCGAGTTGCCAGCCTTCTTAGGAAGAAGCACCGGATTGATGTTGGGTAGCACACCTCCATGCGCAATGGTAACTCCTTTAAGGAGCTTTCCGAGCTCATCATCATTTCTCATGGCCAACAAAACGTGCCTAGGGATGATCCTGTTTTTCTTGTTATCCCTTGCTGCATTTCCGGCCAACTCGAGAACCTGGTATATCCAGATCCATATTGTAGCTATTTTAGACCAATTGGTAGCCAATACTTAATTATAAAAATAAGTGGTGAAATTCTATGAAGCATGACCACGTCAATTCAAGCAGTGTAGCACCACAAATCATAATCGAAGATTGATTCAACTCGAGAACTACACAAACCCTAGATTTCACAACAGATGATCTAATGTCCAACATTCACGACATTGTAGAGAATGGGGCAATATGGAGAGAAAAAACTACCTCGGCAACTAGATACTCAAGAACGGCAGCGAGATATATGGGGGCGCCAGTACCAATTCTCTTTGCATACCTGCCTAGTTTTATATAACGCCCGATCCTACCAACAGGAAACTGCAATCCAGCCTTAACAGAACGTGAGACTGGCTTCTTCTTCGGGCCTCCTCCTTTATTTCCAGCCACTCCCCTCCTCCCTTCCTCGGACTCCATTTCCAATTGCTTGCTTGCTGGCCCTCTGAGCTTGCTTTGCGAGATGAGGGCACTACAACTCAACGACGATCTAAAACAAATGGGTTTGTTTCCTTTTTAATCGGGGAATCTTGAAAATAAAGAAGACCAAGATGGGCAGTGTTATATAAGAAATATTAGAAATGAACTTCAAAAGTTTATAAGAAATAAACATGAAATAAAAGATCTTACTCAAATGATCAATTTGGTGACTAGATCCACAAATTTAGGGGAATTGATTATAATTCTTTTTTTATTCTCCTATTCGTTAGTTTCTGTGAGAGAAGATAAATTGAGTCACTGGCAGTTGTCACCATTAATGATTAATGGATGTCCTCCGCCGGCCACTGGTTGTTGGTCAACATTCAACGGTCATTGGTGAATGATCATCAATTACTGGTCATTGACCACCGAGTATTAGGGAATGAGAACCACATTCTCTAGTGGAAGTTGGAGAATCAAATTAGAAGGAGTCATTATAATATCATTCTCTTTCACTTCTTTGGAAAGGAGATGTGTGTAAACAAACAACTATAAACATAATCATCTTGATACCCTTTACTGATTTTCTAAAGCTAACGCCCACTAAGGTAACTAAGAAATTATCCATTAATGTCTTTCAGGGCATCATAAAGTTTTTTCTAAGCAAATGGTTAAAAGAATTGAGAAATCACTCATTAATGTTTTTCATGGAATCACAAGTTATTTCTCAGCAAATGGTTAAGATAATCTCCTTAAACTAAAGAATATTATTCAAATGTCCCACTTATTCCGGTATTTGTACAAAAAGTTATAACTCATAACAATCATTGCTAGTCAATTTTCAAGAGTCGATAGTTATACAAAACAATAAAAGAGGACATAACAATCATAATCACCATTTACCCAATAAGAGTCACGTGAAACTAACTCAAGCAACTAGCAAGAATCACCTCAATGACATACACTAATCACATGATCATATACAGTAGGTTCGTTTGAGGGCAGTTGTAGGGGGTGCTATTGGATCTTGTTGAAAATTTAAATGTACTTTTGTAGAAGGTGTGAACTACTAGTATTTAGTGAAAGTGTGTTGGAATATGAAAATATGTTACTTTTGTTGTGATTAGTAAAATATAGATTTCATTTACTTAAAAAAATATGTAATTTTATGTTGGTTCTCCATTAAACAACAATTTAGTCATTTTGAAGCATTTTATCTTGTGAATTTGATTGGTATGTAACAATTAATAATATTTACTTAATTCCATAACCAAAATGAAAGAAACTGAATTAGGTTTAATTAAAACATAATTTTAATCAGTTAATGAAATGGTAATTGATAAGCGGTAACTATTATCCTTCACATTTGCGAGCTCCCAATCATGTTGGGTTTGGATTTTTGTTTCCGCAACCCATACCCCGCCAACCTGATTGTTTTTTATTGTCGAATCTTTCTTATTTATAGTTTGACCGCAGTTCAAAACTACACAAGAATTATCGATTAATATTTCAAAAACTTTTCACTCTGCAATTTTGTAAACCAACCACACAATAAAAAAGATCAATTCAACCAATTATTGACACGCTATATGCCCAAAAAACGGTTATACAAACCAAACATAGCCCATTTATATACTATTCAAATAAATTCTAAAGTTAAGCAAACTTCATACAAAGCTATATTCATCTCTGTTGAATGGAACCAAATTTCACTATGGTCTTTATATGCTAACCACATAGGATCGACTAATGAAAACATTGTAAAAACTAGCCATTATCAAAGGGTAGCATGGCGCGATAAGGGTTCCCATAAACCAACATACAAGTTTAAATGGATGATTCAGAACTTAACAATCTGTTCTCATTCAGTCAACAACAAGAAATTACAAATTTTGGGTTCTTTACTATCTTTCTGGAACACACGTATGTTCCAAATAAACCTAATCCAGGTTCAACAAACCCAATTACAGACAGAGTGAAAGATTGATCAAAATAGAACCTAACATGCACTAGAGACAGGTACAATTTAATGAGTAAACTTTGGCATACACAAACCCTACTTCATAATATTTACTTTTTTGGAGACTTGGCTGCATTTATTGCCTAAGATGGCAATTTGGGCTCTTTAGCAGTAGAGTTAGCAGCCTTCTTAGGGAGGAGCATCGGGTTAATGTTGGGGAGCACACCTCCATGCGCAATGGTCACTCTTGTAAGGAGCTTTCTGAGCCCATCGTCATTCCTCTCGGGCAATAAAACTTGCATAGGAATGATCTCATTTTTCTTGTTACCCTTGCTGGGTTTCCGGCCAACACGAGAACCTGTCATTACCTCCAATATTGTAGCTATTTCAGACCAATTGGTAGCCAAACCATAATTATAAAAGAAGGTGGTGCAATTCCACGAGGCATGACCAGGTAAATGCAAGCAATGTAGCACCACAAATTGTATTAGAATATTGATCCAACTCGAACTACACAAACCCTAGATGTACGCAACAGATGACAGACGCCCAACATTCATGACGCGAATGGGGCAATAAGGATAGAAAAAACTACATCGGAAGCTAGATACTCAAGAACAATAGCGAGGTAGATGGGAGTGTCAGTACGAACTCTCTTTGCATACCTGCCTAGCTTTAGATAACGCCCAATCCTACCAACACGAAACTACAATCCAGCCTTAACGGAATGTGAAACCAACTTCTTCTTCGGGCCTCCCCCTTTCACTCCAGCAGCTCCCTTTTTCACTTTCCTGGACTCCACCTCCAATTGCATGCTTGCTGGCCCTATGAGCGTGATTTGCGATACGAGGGCACTACAACTCAGTGACGATTTAAAACTAAGGGGTTTGTCTCCTTTCTAATGGGGGAATCTTGATAATAAAGAAGACCAAGATGGGCATTGTTACATATGAAATATTGGAAATGAGCTTCAAAACTTAATAAGAAATGGACACGAAATAAAAATCTTACTCATATTATCAAATTTGGTGACTAGATCCAAATGTAGCATTGATTTCCTTAAAAGCAACGGTCTTGCACACTCTGTATACAATAACATATGATATTAAATAAGAGGGCAATTTGATTTAAGAAGGGTGAAGCGAGAATTAAGAATGGAAATGTTGGGGAATGAAAAATAATTCTTTTTTATTCTCTTATTTGTTTGCTTATTCAAGAGAAGAGGAATTGAATCACGTGTCAATTGTCACTATTAATGGCCAACAGACATCCGCTGTCGGCCACTGGTCAGTGGTCATTGGTTAACATTCAATAGTCACCGGTGAATGGTAATCAGTTGTTGGACAATGACCACCGACTATTGGCAATTGGGAATCACATTCCCTAGTGGAAGATAGGGAATCACATTCCCTATTGGAAGATAGGGAATCAAATTAGAGGGAGTCAAGATAACCTCATTCTCTTTTACTTTCTTGGAAATGAGAACTAGTGTTTAAACAAACAACTATAAGCATAATCATCTCGATACCCTTTCCCAATTTTTTAAAACAAACACCCACTAAGGTAAATGAGAAAACATCCATTAATGTCTTTCATGGCATCACAAATTTCTTCTAAGAAAATGGTTAAGAGAATTGAGAAATCACCCGTTAATGTTTTCCAAGGCATCACAAAATTCTTTATAAGTAAATGGTTAAGATAATCTTCTTGAACTAGAAGAAGATTATTCAAATTTAATGCCCACTTATTCTGGTATTTGTAAAGAAAGTTATGACTCACAACCATCATTGCCAGTCAATCTTCAAGAGCCAACAACTATACAAAACAATTAACAGAGAACAATCATAATTAACAATCATTATCACCATTTACAATTCACCCAACAACAACAAGTCATGAGAAACAAACTCAAGTAACCAACAAGAACCATTTGATATAATCACAGACAATAATCACCTGATCATGTACAATGGGTTCATTCGAGGACACTTTGGGGGTATTGTTGGACCCTGTTGTTGAATATTTGGAAGTGCTATTATAGAAGTTGTCAGCTACTAGTATTTAGTTAAAATTTTGCAGCTGGAATTTGAAAATATGTTACTTTTGTTGTAATTAGTAAATTATAGATTTCATTTAGTTAAACAATATGTTATTTTATACTTGTTCTGGATTAGACAACAATTTTGCCATTTTAAAGGATTTTATCTTATGGATTTGTTTGGTATGTAATAATTAAGAATATTAGCTTAATTGTATGACCTAAATTAAAGAGATTTAATTATTTTTAATTAAAAATAATTATAATCAGCTATGAAGTGGTGATTGATGAGTGGTAATTGTCATCTTTCACACTTACGACAATTGAGCTCCCACTCATGTTGAGTTTCGATTTTTGTTTCTCCAACCCCTACCCTACCAACTTTTTTATTTTAGACTGTCAAATCTTTCTTATTTATGGTTTGACTACAGTTCAAAACTACACAAGAATTTTCGATTAAAAGTTGAAATACAATTTTGTAAACCAACCGCACAATAAAAAAAATTAATTATTGACACGTCATATGCCCAAAAACGGTTTCACCAATTCAAACATAGCCCCATCCTGACTCTTGAAACACTTATAATTATTCTCTCGAAAAAAGGCGATTCTAGGAGTGACAATAAGGCGATTCAGAATTGGCATTAGGCGATTCAGAATTGGCATTAGGCGATTCTGGTGGCGACTCTACTGTCTTTTCCATATCTTCCTTTCTTTTATTTCTATAGCAGTTTGGAGCAATATAGGCTAGTACGTAAACACTTGAGTAGTAAGTTATTCAGTACTATCTTTTGTACGTGGACTAATGAGGGTGAGACACACATCTTAGTTGTAATCACTGAAGAGAGAGTGATGAGTCTCAACTGCTTTCTTAATGAAGTCGGAGAGTTTAAGTTGGTTGGTATTAGTCTAATCAGGAGTTCGAAAGGGATAGGGAATAGTTTTTTTCCCGCTGGATATGGCAAGACCTCACTCTCTACCTGGAAAGAACTCGATCCTCATAATTTTTCCAAGAGTGAGGTAGGGATCTCATGGTATCAGTTTGTTATCTGGCTTAAGTGGTGTAATATAGGGTGGAAGTGGAGTAGCTGCTCTTCTGTCTCGACTTTGTTCTGCGAGAGTCTGAGAATGGATAACCTCATTGAAGATTGGAGTAAGATGAAGATACACCCTGATGAGCTCGAAAAAGTGGAAGGAGATACCTTGCTGTTTGGTCCTTTAATTCCTGAAGTTAAACACTCCCTGTTTGGTCGATTATGGCACCCAACAAAAATCCCTCCTAGAACTCTTCAAACCTTCTTAATCCAACTTTGGAAACCAAAAGCCTTCTTAAAAGTTAGTGAGATCAGTCCCAACCGTTTCTCTCTTCAGTTTTCTACAGGAGTGGATATCAAACAGATCTTGTCTAATGGCCCGTGGCATTTTCAGAATAGATTGTTGGTCGTTATGCCCATTGATCCTACGCTACATATTGATGAACATAACCCCAGTAGAATCAAGGTGTGGGCTGCTATTAATAACCTTCCCATGATTTATTTCAACAGAAGTTCGGCAGTAACCTCAAGTAACAAAATAGGGATCTTTGTATCGTGCGCTGAAAAGATCAACCCTCTTTCTTCCAAAGTGCTCAAAATCTGTGTTGAAGTGGATGTTGCTAATCCTTTATACAGAGTACTGGTGGTTAATGATGGTAATAGAGACCGTTGCTGCAAAGTCTCCTATGATAATCTTTCTTCTTTCTGCTATAGATGCGGAAGACTCGATCACATGATTCTTAACTGTAAATTTTCACAGTTAAATGAGAAGGGAGTTGAAAGATATGGCCCTTGGTTGAGGATAGAGTTTGTGGGGATTTCAGCCAATTTCCCGATACTTTTATGCTAGAACAAAATAATTTTCTTGTTCCTGGTAGAGATAAAGCTCCTCTGACCACTAGCAAAGCATTAGAACAGAAGCAAGACTTGGGTGTTGCTAGCTCTAGTCTGAATGTGAGAAAAATTCCTCCTCTCATATTAGTTCGAGAACCCTGAGAATTCGAATGACTTCATACTACTCCTTTTGATTTTTAGAATGTCACCACTGATCATTCTAGTCTGGATATCCGTCATGGCTTTGAAAATATCATTAAAGAAGGAGAAGATTTGGGGAAGAGAAAATTTTATCAGTCTTTTGACTGGTCCTTGGCAATGAAAAACTTTCAGGAGAATAGCAGTAAAAGGGATAAAGATGGGGGGAAAAGACTAGTACTGCTAATCAGATTGACCAGATCATGAAAGAAGCTGAAGGAAAAAAGAAAACTGTAGATGAAGATAGTCATAATGCATAAAACAATATGCAACTAGTTTTACATTAGAGAGAAGGGAAAGACATGATGTTCAGCCGAGGAGCCACTGTGATTAAGAATAATGGAGGAAAAGATAGGAAAAGGAGAAGCTTCGAGAAATAAGTTTCAAGGGGTGGCAACTAACAAAAAAGATGCTACCCGGGATTCTATTTCCTCAAAACTTCACCTCGATCAGGCAGACCTTGTCAGTGGACAAGGCTGCCAAGAACAATGAGCTGCATTAGCTATAACTGTCGGGGGTTGGGTCACCCCCAGGCAATAGCTTAAACTGTTAACCTTTTAAATGGTTCAATCCTGAGCTTATCTTTCTCATGGAGACCTACAGACCGGTTATCCAAATGGACTTGTTACTTACTAAATTCTAGGGGTACTTTGGTATTTCAGTTGGCTGTGATGGTAAAAGTGATGGGCTGGCCTTACTATGGAAAAAGGAAGTTTATGTTAATCTGATTAACTTCTCTAGTCATCATATAGCAGCTGATGTTCAATTAGTGGGTGGTAATAAGTTTCATTTCACAGGCTTTTATGGTTGGGCAGATTGGGAGCTCAAATATCTCTCATGGAAGTTGCCCAAAGTTCTTTTTAATTAAGTCAATTTGCCATGGTTACTTGTTGGTGACTTTAATCAGATTTTGTTTAACTCAGAGAAAACTGGAGGAAGACATAGGCATGATAGCCTCATTAACCCTTTAGAGACATGGTGCAGTACTGTGGTCTGGTGGATCTTGGTTTCTTTGGCAAGATGGAGACTTTTACCAATGGGAAGCAAGATAATAATAACTATCAAGGAAGACTGGATAGAGCCTTCTGTAACTCAGAAGGTTTGGGTCTGTTTCCAGCTATTTCAGTGGAACACCTCTAGAGACTTAATTCTGATCACTACCCTATCATCGTGAGGTTTTTTGGAAATCATAAGATCCCTTGCAAGATTTTCATATTTGAGAATTTTTGGCTTATGGAGAAAAAATGTTTAGAAATTATCTCGGATGTTTGGGGAAGAAACAATCTCGACCTCCTAAGCAAAGTCAATCTGTGTGCTCTGAAGCTTTCAAAGTGGAAAGGATGGTCTCTTGGTAAAATTAGATGGAAAATTGAAAAGAAAGGAAACTTCAGAACCTGAACATGAAAAGGCCCTCGCACGGTAACCTTGCTAATAGGAAAAGATTACTCATGGAAACTGAACTGTTAATGCTGAAAGAGGAGGTAGGATGGAGACAGCGATCTAGAGAGAAGGGGGGAAGAGGGTGATAAGAATTCGGGTTATTTCCATTAAAAAGCCTCGGCTAGATACAAGAAGAATCAAATCTGTGCTCTACTCAATCCTCAGAATCAAATGTGTTATCAATGGCCTCAGTTGGAGAGTATTGCTAGATCTCACTTTCAGAAGCTTTTTCAGGAGTCTGATGCTTGTCTCCTCAAGATTCACTCAGGCTTTGTCTGGGCTTATCTCATCAGATTTCCACAATGATCTGGTTTCTCCCTATTCCTCCACTGAAGTCTATAAGGCTGTTAAGCAACTGGGATCAGATAAAGCTCATGGACCAGATGGCTTTAATGGTAAGTTTTTCAAGACCTATTGGAGTGTAGTGGGTAACCAAGTTATTGAGACAGTTCTAAATGTTTTACAAGGTAACCCTTTACCCCCTCATTTGAATGATTATTTTTTACTCTGATTCCTAGATTACATGGGGCTACAAAGATTAGTCAATTTCGACCAATCGCTCTATGTAATTTCGTGTATAAGATCATTTCAAAAGTTCTGGCAAATAGAATTTAGAGAATCTTACCCCATGTCATCTCCAACACACAATCTGGTTTTGTGAAAGATAGGAACATAACTGACAATATGATTATAGCTGGGTGATAAGTGTCCAAATGAGCATGTTTTATAGGTGTATTTCATATATTATATTAGCACTTTTCTTGCTCATTTCTCCACTTCGGTTAGTTTTCCTCTAGTTTATGTTTTATTATTATCTCACAAATTTATTGGTTAAACATGAGGAAAACCAAGCTGGGAGCAAAGTAGACAAGGAGACGAACGCATAGGTGCAAACGGCTCGAAAAACGGAGTCCAAACGAAGAATCTAGAGCCGGTCAAGTTTGTGTCCGCATTTGTGTCCGCATGAGTGTCCACATAGAACCACGACGTCACAAGCGAGGACAGCCATGCGGACAAGACTAGGACACGGACTCCATTTGTGTCCGCATGAGTGTCCACATAGAACCACGACGTCACAAGCGAGGACAGCCATGAGGACAAGCCTTGTCCGCCCCATTCTACGCGGACAGCAACGAGGACACAACACGTCCGCCTAAAACAACGCGGACAGCTACGCGGACAGCAACGAGGACACAACACGTCCGCCTAAAACAAGGCGGACACCTACGCGGACGCGTGTAAATGTCCAGATAATTAACGCGAGCTGTTTATCTTCTTCGCGGCGCCTGCAACTTATCCGTCTACTCCTCCAACATTATCAGGCGCCTGCCGACAGTATTCACGCGTTCAGCCACCCAATCCATTCCTTAATTCACTCACGCGTTTGTCTCCAGCTCTGTCCCCTGCAATCAATGTGCAATCAATCGGCAATCAATGTTCTTCCACTCTAGATCTGCCTCTTCCCTTCCTCTATATAAACACATGTTCCTTCTGTTTTCATTTGGACATCCACCACCCAACATCGTCGATCCACTACAGACTACCATCACACGTCCATCTCATTTCTCTTCTCCCGTCTTCTCCATTTTATTTACTTTTCATTCCACCATATCCACCTCTAGTCCTACGTATACAAAATAGCAGAACGAATGCAGGGGTGACTACAGATGATTTCTACTACTCTTGTTTCTGTTTATCTATTTAATATGTTAGGCTAGAATATTTATACTCTGGGAATGGTTATTATGTGTTTGTATTAATTATGCAATATGTTTACTGGTTATATTTAAATACGTCTGTTACGATTAAAGCTTATCTCTCGCCTTTTTAATAAATGTCATGAGTTTATTAAATTGCTTGCTAAGTCTATTTTGATCAGACCGGTGATAAATAGATAGGTTAATTAAGCCGTAAATCTGGAGAAAGCTTATTATGATTTAATAAGTTAGTATTTTCAGATGCAAAAATAATTTCTCATATCTAAACCGTCCGTTTACATGTGTTATGCTTGAACCTGGATTAGAACCTTGCATTTTCTGGTAAACGAGTTCTTTTGAGTCTATGATTTAGACCTTAAGATAATAAGAGAAATTTTGCCAAACAATTATAATTAAACCAGTAGACCTAGCATAAAAGAGCAGATATTATATTAACCTGAACCAGAGTCCCGTTTAGTTTATCTGTTAACTTAGTTTATTTTATCTTTCCTTTTTATTTATAAAAACAAGTCAATTAATCCCCCCTTTTTGTGACATGCTTAGGTACTATAATATGCACATTAGTCCCACGGTTCGATATCCGGTCGCTTACATTTTACTATACTACCACGACCGGGATTTGTTTGCAGCCCGACGTTTATTTTGAGTTTTATTTTCTTTCCTTTTATTTTAATTACACCAGTTCTAACCACTCAGATATACACATCTGCAAAATGGCGCCGTTGCCGGGGACTAGATTTATTCTAGTCCCTAAGCCCCGGATTATTCACTTGTTATATTAGAATATTTTGTCTATTTTATTTTGTTTGTTGTTTATATTAATTATCTTTTATATTTTGTTTATATTATTATTATGTTTGTTTCTAATCATTTTATTTTCTAATCTGTTTCAGTAGTTTCGTTTTATATACGAAAACATAAAAACACAAAAAAAAAAATTTGTACGCGGCAAATGGAGGAGGAGCTCGAACAAGAGTTTTGCTATTCACAGTATTTATACTGCTCCGTATGTGGGGGAGCTCATGATTATGAGGATTGTCTCATATTCCAAGAACAACTCTGGTTAGAAGATCAACCAGACTACCTGGAGAGAATCGCTCAACAAGAACAGCACCCCACTACGGATGTAAGTTATTCTCTTCCCTCTACAGTCACCTACCGCCAGTTTCCATCCTTCTCTATGCTCTATCCAGAAGATGAGGATACTTACATCCTCGAAAATGAAGAGAAGGAATTGCCATCACCTCCCGCCAAGATATCCAAACAAAATGCCACTATCACCTTCGAAGAATCAACTTTCTCTGAAGATGATATCGATCCGCGTTCTTTCTATGAGCCTCACCTACAAGAGGAGGATGTTTACATCCTCCAATTTGAGGAAGAAAAATCATCACCACCGGGTCTTCTGTTAGAACTACGTTCCCGGCAGTACCTCCTCAAACACCAGGTTTTGTGGAGTATTCATTTTCCTATTATATTTGCCGAAGTAACATTTTGTTTTGATCCAGGTGGTTTGCTTTTAATTACTGCTAACTTCGTTATCCTGGCAAAGCTGTTGTCTACTTTTATTTTTGATCCAGGATAACGAAGCAGGCGTCTAGCCAAAGACGTTAAAGAAGGGCAGCTTCCCGGGAGGCAACCCGGATGAACTTTTATTTTATTTGCTTTTATGCTCTTTTAATTTTCAGGTTCTCTTTAAATTTTGTTTTTGCTAACTTTTAACCCTGTTTGTAGTATGGTTGCTTCTAGTGTCTTATACAGGTGCAATTCATGTCTACACTGCAACCAAGCTACGCTACTTGAGGCTGAAGCTCAAGTGTGGGGGAACTCCTTTACCAACTAGCAAAAATAATATCAGGGGAGTACCGGTTTCTTTAATTATGCTTTTATTTAAATAAAAACTGCAGAGGAGCGTTTATGTGCTTAAATGTTTATTTGTGACCTTTGTGTTATCTCTATTTTATCTACTTACCGAAAAGGTCTTCTGAAACCTTCCCTTGTTTTTTCTGGTGAACAATGAGGACATTGTTCAAATTAAGTGTGGGGGAGTGTGCCCTTTCGGTGGAATTTTGTGCTTAAATGCTTAATCTCTCTGCTTATCTTGTGTTTGTCCAATTCAATATCGTGACCCCTTATATGTGGGTTGTTCTCTTTAAGAATAAATACTGTTATGAATTGTGGGATAAATGGTACAAAATTTTAAAATTTTGATTACTTTTGAGGAGCATTTTATATGCGGTGTGACCAAATGATCTGCAAATGGTTGGATTTTATTGCTCAGGGTTTCTTTCTGTCTTCTCTCTTAGGGATTGCTAAGGGGTGCTTCTCTGTTTAAAAAAAAAAGAAAGAAGAAAAAAAAATAAGGGACTTGCGAGACACCATTGGTAACCAACAAAGAGAGTTGAGTGTTCTTGAATACAAAGGCGTTATGCCTACATTTTATCTTCTCATCCCTTATGCAAAAGTGAAACAAATGCATAAATCTATTTTTCCTTTTGTTTTCTCCTCAATGCCCATTCTTGAGAGAAGTTGGCCATGGTAAAAGTTCTCAGAGTCACCTAAACAAAGAAACATTGAAGTACCTTGGATCATACCCCGAAACTCTATATTTTATTTTTACCCTGAGCACACCTATGCCACCAGCAGTTGATGGATCACACTCCTCAATAAGTTAAAAAGATCATGAACTGTTCACCTCTTTATCCTACCCTTCATAATAATATTTGTTAGTATTGAGCATTCCCTACTTACTTGGGTACGTGGTTTTGCTTGAGGACAAGCAAAAAGATAAGTGTGGGGGTGTGATAAGTGTCCAAATGAGCATGTTTTATAGGTGTATTTCATATATTATATTAGCACTTTTCTTGCTCATTTCTCCACTTCGGTTAGTTTTCCTCTAGTTTATGTTTTATTATTATCTCACAAATTTATTGGTTAAACATGAGGAAAACCAAGCTGGGAGCAAAGTAGACAAGGAGACGAACGCATAGGCGCAAACGGCTCGAAAAACGGAGTCCAAGCGAAGAATCTAGAGCCGGTCAAGTTTGTGTCCGCATTTGTGTCCGCATGAGTGTCCACATAGAACCACGACGTCACAAGCGAGGACAGCCATGCGGACAAGACTAGGACACGGACTCCATTTGTGTCCGCATGAGTGTCCACATAGAACCACGACGTCACAAGCGAGGACAGCCATGAGGACAAGCCTTGTCCGCCCCATTCTACGCGGACAGCAACGAGGACACAACACGTCCGCCTAAAACAACGCGGACAGCAACGAGGACACAACACGTCCGCCTAAAACAAGGCGGACACCTACGCGGACGCGTGTAAATGTCTAGATAATTAACGCGAGCTGTTTATCTTCTTCGCGGCGCCTGCAACTTATCCGTCTACTCCTCCAACATTATCAGGCGCCTGCCGACAGTATTCACGCGTTCAGCCACCCAATCCACTCCTTAATTCACTCACGCGTTTGTCTCCAGCTCTGTCCCCTGCAATCAATGTGCAATCAATCGGCAATCAATGTTCTTCCACTCCAGATCTGCCTCTTCCCTTCCTCTATATAAACACACGTTCCTTCTGTTTTCATTTGGACATCCACCACCCAACATCATCGATCCACTACAGACTACCATCACACGTCCATCTCATTTCTCTTCTCCCGTCTTCTCCATTTTATTTACTTTTCATTCCACCATATCCACCTCTAGTCCTACGTATACAAAATAGTAGAACGAATGCAGGAGTGACTACAGATGATTTCTACTACTCTTGTTTCTGTTTATCTATTTAATATGTTAGGCTAGAATATTTATACTCTAGGAATGGTTATTATGTGTTTGTATTAATTATGCAATATGTTTACTGGTTATATTTAAATACAGTCTGTTACGATTAAAGCTTATCTCTCGCCTTTTTAATCAATGTCATGAGTTTATTAAATTGCTTGCTAAGTCTATTTTGATCAGACCGGTGATAAATAGATAGGTTAATTAAGCCGTAAATCTGGAGAAAGCTTATTATGATTTAATAAGTTAGTATTTTCAGATGCAAAAATAATTTCTCATATCTAAATCGTCCGTTTACATGTGTTATGCTTGAACCTGGATTAGAACCTTGCATTTTCTGGTAAACGAGTTCTTTTGAGTCTATGATTTAGACCTTAAGATAATAAGAGAAATTTTTCCAAACAATTATAATTAAACCAGTAGGCCTAGCATAAAAGAGCAGATATTATATTAACCTGAACCAGAGTCCCGTTTAGTTTATCTATTAACTTAGTTTATTTTATCTTTCCTTTTTATTTATAAAAACAAGTCAATTAATCCCCCCTTTTTGTGACATGCTTAGGTACTATAATATGCACATTAGTCCCACGGTTCGATATCCGGTCGCTTACATTTTACTATACTACCACGACCGGGATTTGTTTGCAGCCCGACGTTTATTTTGAGTTTTAATTTCTTTCCTTTTATTTTAATTACACCAGTTCTAACCACTCAGATATACACGTCTGCATTGGGGAAATCCAACACTATCTGAATAGGAGTGCTGCTAAGAAAAAAGGTTATTTTGTGATGAACGTAGGCCTTAGCAAGGCATATGATAGAATTGAATGGAAATTCATCTATCAAATTCTTCATGATATGGGTTTCCCCTCTCAGTGGCTTAATCCTGTAATGAACTGCATATCTTCAGTCAGATGTTCTATTCTGATCAATGGTGCTCCGGGGAAATTCTTTTCTCCCTCTAGAGGAATTAGACAGGGAGACCCCTTGTCTCCCTACCTATTCATCTTAGTTCAAGAAGGTCTCTCTCGAGTTCTCCTTTAATCTGATTGGGAAGGTTCTTTCCATGGGCTTAAGCTGTCAAAAACTGGACCCTGTATTTCTCATCTTGCGTTTGCGGATGATATTTTATTTTATGGTATTGCTAATCCCTCCAATGCTAGCTACTGCCCTTAAATCCTTCCTTGAAGATTTCCTTAGTTCTTCAGGACATGAGATCAACTACAACAAATCTGAGATCATTTTCAACAAAAAACTCAATCCTGATATCAAAAGGCAAATCAGTACAATCCTAAATGTTCCAGAAACCCCAAATTTCACTAAATACCTTGGCCTTCCAATTTACATTGGGAGGAACAAAACCCAAATCTTCAACTACATTCTTGAAGCAGCTAGGAAAAAAGTTCATGTGTGGGCTAAGCCAATGTCCCATGCTGCTAGAAGTGTTCTTGTCTCCAGTGTCCTGTAATCTCTACCTATTTATCCAATGTCCCTTTTCCTGCTGCCAAACCAGATTATCTCAAAGCTTAATTCTATTATTTCTTCCTTTTGGTGGGTGGAAATGAGGAGAAGAAGAAAATGCATTGGTTGAGCTGGACAAAAATCTGTAACTCTAAAGAAAAATGAGGTACTGGTTTCAAAGATATATCTCTCTTTAATAGAGCTCTTCTTTCTAAGCAAGTTTGGAACATCCTTTAAAATAATGAGTCCCTTGTTACTAAGATCCTCAAAGACTTATACTTCCCTTCTTCAGATATCTTGCTTTGTTAACTTGGGATCTCATCCTAGCGTGATTTGGAGATCTATACATGTTGTTATTCCTTTAATCATAAAAGGAGCTAGAATCTAGATAGGGAATGGGTTAAATACTGAAATTTAGGATTCTCCATGGATTCCTAGACCAACCACTTTCAAACTGATAACCCCGAGCCCAAATTCCTTGTTTCCTATTACAGTCAACTCTTTCTTAGACAGAAGTAGAAACTCCTGGAATGAGCAGATGATTAGCTCTACAGTTTGGAATATTGATGCAGAGTTGATTAAGAACATTCAGGTGAATTTAGATGAAGAAGACAGATGGATTTGGCGCCACTCATCAGATGGTACCTTTTCTGTTAAGTCTCTCTATGCAGTTATTAAACAAGAGGAAAGCTCCACTAACTCTTCTATGAAATCAAATTACTATAAATCAGTTGACAGACTAAAGCCATAGCTTTGCAGTCCGAAAGTTAAACTGTTCTACTGGAAAGTCCTAAACAACATTGTTCTCAGTATGGCAAACTTAGCTAGGAGAATAGGGGGCAGAGAAAACTGCCATCTATGTGGTAATACTAATACCCTTTATCCCTTTATCATCTCCTTTTTTACTGTAGTATGATTTCCCACTTGTGGAACAACATTATTGATGTTAATCTCCTTCCCTCCTCGGGTGAGAATAGCATTCAAGACTGGATCTATAAGAACTCTACCAAGTGGGAAATAGATAAGCTCATTTCAGTTGCTAATCTTATGTGGTCTATATATGATGCAAAAAATTCTGTCAGACATAATCAAGATATGCCTCTTCTCACGACAGTGGAAGCAAATCTGTATGCAACCAGAGCTTACAGATGTGCCATGAAAACAAATTTCAATATGATTTCAAATGATAACGAGTGGTCTCCTTCTCTGTAGGGATCTTATAAAATTAACTGCTCTTGGAAGATCAGAAGAGGACGCCCTACTATTTTGGCTGGAACAATCAGAGACCACCTGGGAACTCCGATTCTGATTTTCAATAAGATGGTAACAGGGCAGTGTAACATTCATCATGAAGAAATCAAAGGGATATGCTATGCGCTGACCTCGCTTTATAGGAAGGAATCAATGATGTCATCATTGATGTTAGATATGAAGATATGTTTGAGGAATTGACCAGTCGAAATATTTTGCTTCAAAACTCGCTGCTAATTCAATGTAGAAGATTTTCTACTTTATTTAGTAATGTAACTTGGTGTCTAGATAAAACTGCTATCTATTATCCTGCTGTCCTAATAGCTAATATGTATAATAACTCGGGTGAGTTTAAGTACCGGAGGGATGAGAACATTCCCCTTAGAATCTCTACCTTGTGTAATATGTCTGCTACTTAATCAGTTTCTATAAAGTGCATCAATGTTTATCAAAAAAATATTCAAACATAGCCCGGTTGTAAACTATTGAAATTAAAAGCTATATTCATTTCCGGTGAATGGAACCAAACTCTATAGTCTTTATATGCTAACCACATAGGATCAACTAATGAAAACATTGTTAAAAGCTAACCATAATCAAAGGGTAGCATGACATGATAAGGATGCCCATAAACCAACATACAAGTTTAAATGGATGATTCGAGCTTAGCAATCCATTCCCATTCAGTCTACTACAAGAAATTACAAATGTCGGTTCTTTACTATCTTTTTGGAACACACATTTGTTCCAAATAGACCCAATTTAGGTTCTACAGACCCAATTACAAACAGTGTGAAAGATTTCTAAAAAAGAACCTAACATGCATCAGAGATAGGGATGATTTAATGAGTAAACCTTGGCATGCACAAACCCTGCTTCATAATATTTACTCATCTGGAGACTTGACTCTTTGGCTGCCTAAGATGGTGATTTGGGCTCTTTAGCAGCAGAGTTGGCAGCCTTCTTAGGAAGAAGTCGGGTTGATGTTGGCAGCCTTCTTAGGAAGAAGCTACGTACGGGTTGATGTTATTTTTTTATAATTATTTTTCAGTAATCATCAATATTTTTTGTTACTTGTATAAAATTAACAATAGTCTTTCAACTATTTTTTGACTTTCTTTTATATTAGTTTTCAAATCTCTTTTCCACAAATTTTGATCATTTGTTCAAAATAAAGTAATTTTAAATTTTTTTAGTATAATTAGGTCTATAAAAATTTATGTTATATTCTAGGGTAGTTAAATAAAGTTTTTAAAACTTTCAAAAATTTATTTTAATAATTAGCAATATTTTTTTCTATATTTTTATAGTATTTTAATTTTTTTTATTTTTTAATACATTGTGGCATATCATGAACTTTCAAAATAGTTAACTAGTAGGGACATTCATGTCTTTTTTCCTACTGGTCAACAACTAAAGTGACATTTTATGAATTTTAGGGAAAACATAGTGGCATTTCCTAATTTTCTGTTTTGTCAATGATATTTTTCATGAATTATCCAACACAGTGACATTTCATAAACTTTCCCTTTTTGTTTTAATTTAGTAAATTATGGATTTTATTTAGTTAAAAATAAATGTTAGGAAAACTTCACGATAAACCCCTGAGGTTTGAGTGAATTTTATGAAATCCCCTCATGTTTCATTTTCATTACGAGATACCCCTAAGGTTTCATTTTCTTTACGAGATACCCTTTAGGTTTCATTTTCATATGAGATACCCCTAAGGTTTCAATTTCATTACAAGATACCTCTCCGTTCAAATTCTGATATATTATATTGTTATTATTCTCATATTATCCTCACATCATATACCCTCATAATAACCTTAGGGATTTATGGTCAATTTTTTAAAAATAAAATATAGAAAAAATACACAAAAATAATTAAAGATCAAATAAAATTTGAATTCACTTTTGATAAATGAATATTAGTAAATATAAAAAACAAAATAGTTAAATAAATGGAAAAGACTTAATAATAAAGTAATAAATTATTTTAAAAACTAAACCTAAATTGTTAAAAGTGTTAGTAGCAATGACTTAAATCATAGAAAAGTATAACGATAATATAAAAAAATATTAAAAGGAAAAATTTCATATGGTACACAGAAAAACTCATTATTTAAAATTAGAAAAATAAAGTATGAAGAAACATAAAATATAGTCAATTTTATTGTGATTTTAATGTATATGTTATAACTATTTAATGATTTTAAGTCTTCACTACAATACTTTTAAATTATGTAACAATTTATGTTTTTTAAATTAATAAATTTGTATTGTTTGGCCATTTCTATTTATTTAAAATTTCATGATTTAATTCTTTTTTATTTAATTATAATCATTTTTTAAAAATAGAATTCAAATTTTATATGATATTTCATTATTTTTGTGTATCTTTTTATATTTTAAATTAAAAAAAATTAGCCGTAAACCCTTGAGGTTATTATGGGGCATATTGTGTGAGTGTAAAATGGGGATATTAACAATCTAATATATTAGAATTCGAACGAAATGAAACATCGGGTATCTTGTAAACAAAATGAAACCTCAGGGGTAGCTCATAATAAAAATGAAACATCAGGTGTATTTCATAAAATTCGTTCAAACCTCGGGGGTATCTCATGAATTTCCCTATATATTATTTTATATTGGTTCTTGATTAGACAAAAGTTTAATAATTTTGAAGCGTTTTTCTCTTGTGAATTTGATTAGTATGTAACAATTAAGAATATTTACTTAACTCCATGACCAAAATTACAGAAATTTTATGATTTTTAATTAAAACATAATTATAGTCAATTAATGAAACGGCAATTGACGAATAGTAGTAGGAAAATAGGAAAAAAAACATTTGTTTCTGTTGTGATTCCTTAGTGATAATCTTATGTTTAGTGTGGTTTCTTAGAAGTGGTTATAGTCATAGTGCGAGACTTTAACCCTTGTAGCAACATTACAACTTCTTAACTAGGATAATGTATGGACCTTTTTCATTTAAGGGAAATTTCATGTAATGTCACTATAATTAATTTTGGCTAATTCATGAATGCCATCCAAAAAAAATCACAAAATGACACTATAATTTTGTAAAAGTCTATGAAATATCACTATAATTATTGACCAGTAGAAAAAAATACCTTTAGTAGTTAATACTATTAAAGTTAACAATATGCTACTAAGTTTTAAAAAAAATCACAAAAATACACAAAAAAATTCAAATATTATAAAAATATAAATATGTATATAAAAATTATAAATATTATAAAAAATTGAAAAAAAAATTTCTAGAGTTTTAAAAATTATTTAGTATACTAAAAAGAATATAGAGTTTTAAACACATAATTTATACCAATTAAGTACAATAATTAATATCAATTACCATACATTTTAAAATTATCTTCTGTTTTTTCTACCAATTTAAATTATTTATTCAACACAAATTATATTTTTTAAATAATATTCAGAAAAAATATTTTAAAATTTTATATTCTATTTTGTAGATATTTTTATGACATATAATATTTGGTAGATAACAAAAATATTGTCATAAAGTTATCTTAAAGCAGAATATTAAGAATATAAAATAATTTATTTTAAATAAATAATTTAAAAGGTAGAAAAACATTTAAAAATGTATGATAAAAATTATGGTACTTAATTGGTAGAAATATTAGTATAAATTATGTGTTTAAAACACTATATTCTAATATAATATTTTGTAGATATCAAAAAATATTATGTCATCAAGTTGTGTGAAAAACAAAATATAAATTTTAAAATAAATATTTTTTAAAATTTAGTTAAAATATATAAAATAATTTATTTTGAATAAATAACTTGAATTGATAAAATTTTAGACAATGTATGGTAAAAATTATTGTACTTTATTGCTATAAATTATGGTACTTTATTGATATAGATTGGTAAAAAAAATTTGTATCAATTATGTGTTTAAAAAGACTATATTCCTTTTTATGGTACTAAATAATTTTGAAAAATCTACGAAATATTTATTTTTTTCAATATTTTTAATTTATTTTGTATTTGTATCAATTTTTATAATATTATTTATTTATATATATAAATTTATTTTTATAGTATTTTGAAATTTTTGTGAATTTTTCAACACTATTGTGAACTTTAAAAGTATTAACTAATTAGGGTATTTTGGTCTTTTTTCTTCTTGTCAATTAATATAACAATATTTTATAGACTTTTACAAAAATATAGTGGCATTTTATGACTTTTTTATTGAGGCACTTCATGAATGAGACAATAATATAGTAACATTTCATAAAATTTCCCTTATTGAATTTGAATGACCCTTCCATAATATGAAAAAGATGGCGTATGTTGATCTATTTGGTTGACGAATTACCCATTTGGTTACTAATTGTAGACAGTTCACACTTACAAGTAGTTAAGTATACAATTAAACACTACTAAGTAACTTGTTTGAACTTTTCTTTAATTACACATCATTCTATACTGTGAACTGGGTGGCTCTGTAATTTCCCTATCCTGAATATTTTAACGAGGCTCTTTATAAATGAAAACTTAAATATAAAATATAGAATTATTAATTTAATTTTGTCATAATATAATTTTATATTAAGTTATATAGTGAGATAAAATGTCAAAAATGACAATTCAGACAAACTAGAAGAAGTTTATTCATTATTGACTAATCACTTAAAAATATTTATTCTACTAGCATTTTACAACAAATTTTTGAAGAAATAAGTGTTAGTACTTGAATGGATAGGAGAACGTACTTGAAGAGGTTGTGTTGAGACATCAAAGTGTTGCAGAGATAGCCAATCACCTCGACAGAGTCAATCATCCTCAGCCAAACACAAAGAGCGAGCTACAGCAAGAGAGTCCGTGCAACTAAGGAAACATCACAGACTCTCCCATGCCGTTGGGAAAACTAAGGAGCGAACTCATGAATGCTTCAACACGGCAACGGTCATGCAGCCTCCCCATCACATATGAAGTTCACGGCCCAAGTCAGAAGACCACCTAAGGACGTTGCCCACTAAGTTAGTTCCGACAATTTCGGAACTAACTCCCTCGACCTGCCTCTTCTAGTGCTAGTATAAATAAGTATTGTAATAGCTAGTTTTACTTTGGCTTTCATTGAGAAATATTCCAGAGCTTGGAGAGAGAGAAATAAATTGTCTTTGTAAGTCAGAGAGAGAAAAATACGTTCCAAATTAGTTAGTGCAATCTAGATAGACTATGTCTAGGAAGATCCTAGTTTTGCTACACTTACCATTGAGCTGATCAGAAAGTGTATTGGGTGAGTGAGTGAAAAACCCCTAAGTAGATCTCTTCTACTTAGTGGGCATTTGTAAGTTATTCTATTTTGACCAGAGAATAAAATAACTTATTTGTGTATCTTGCTGAGTTCGACAGAGTCCGTCTCTCAAACATTAATTTGTTTAAGTCTCTTTAAGTCTTCCGCACACTTAGTTTAGCCATTTCGTTTGAGTGTCTTTTTGTCCCAGAGTGTTCCTTCTCCTTAAGAGGTCGATTGAGTCAAACCAACTCCTAGACTCACACCTTAGGTTGGTTTGAGTTAGTCACCCGATCCTACAGTTGTCATTGACTACGTAGAAAAAGAAGAAAAATCAATATATCGGTATTTTTAAAATAGATATTACTGGAATATAAATAATTTCATCAAAAAATTTATTTATTTGTCTGCTAAAAGACTTAATACTGTTAAATTCAATCAACTGTTATTTATATGTTCTATCGAATAGGATAGAAACCATAACCTTTTAATTATATAAATTACAAGATAACTGAATCTATTTTAAAAAAAATAAGTCCCAAAATTTTAGGGCGCTAAAATTTGGGGCCGTCCACCATGTCACCTTGGACATATCAAGAGCTGCGCCTGTGAACAAAGCAAATTAAAATTCAATACTGAAAAGAGGTGGTATCTCCCAAATAAAAACTTTAAGATTGTTCTCCAGCTATATGCTAATCGGGACAAACAAACAAGAGTAAGAATTTTGAAAAAAAATGAAGAGAACTTGAGTGCGCAATCCTATGAGAACAGTTTAAGGCTCTATGATGAACATATAATCTTTGCTATAATCTTCAATTTTGATCAGACACTAGGGGAGGTAGTGTTCCATCTCCCCCAGCTTTTTGTGAATTATCTTTCACATCTGTGGGGATTGAGATCCCAATCATGTTGAGTTTTGATTTTTGTTTCCCCGACACATATCACACTCGAAGCAGATTTGGTGACGGACGACCATATCTCTGTCTAGTCATAACGTTTTATTTTAAAGTCATTAATGAGGGCAAAATTTCCGTCCACGAACGAAGACCAAGTAAGTAACAATTTTTTGTTTTTGTTTTGAATGTATCCATAATCATCACTAGAATATAGTAATTATTTTGTCTCTTTCATGATACTTAATTTAATAATATATTTATCTGTAAAATAAGTCGTTAATTATATAATATTGTTAACAAAACTACATTCATATGTACATATGATTATTATATAATACTCCCTCCGTTAATTAATATCTGTCGTTTTAGGATGTGATTCTTGTTCAAAAATATCTGTCATTCTAGCTTTTTGACACACTTATTTCCACTTTTACCCCTACTATTCAATATAAAAATAATTATTATCTAATGGAAAAGTAAAAAGTAGGGGCACATGCGTCATTGCCCTACTTTTCTTAATAAGTGTGCAAGTTCCTAAAACGACAGTTATTATTGAACGGAGGGAGTATTTATTTAATTTAATATTATTGTTAATTATCAATAAATACACAAAAATTGAACATAGATCAATTCAAATATACACAGAGCTTACCGGACTCAATAAATTTAAAAAAAGTTCAATTAATGTAAAAACACTAAGTTGAAGATTCATAATTTATAAACTAAGAAAATTAAAGATAAAAGTGCAAACTTGCTACTTATGGAATCGACTTAAACCAGCCACTGCAATATTTGGGTACAACTTATGGAACTAGTCACCCCTTCCTCTGGGACATCTTTTATGTGATTCCTTAGGCTATAATGTGGTATGAATCCAATATTTATGATTAGAGGGCATCAATATTCAAGTAGAAAACAAAATATAAGTGACATTTTGTTTTTATAACAATAACTTTTAACTATGTAGAAACAAAAACTTGACATCATATTTATGAACTAGTAGTCACCCCACTCTCTAACAACTCTTAGCTTCATCCTTGTCATGCTTTTTTCTCTTTGTCTATGGTTTTGTTCAACTTCATATAACATTCATGTAGCTGACCTCAAATGTTTAAGAATAAAGGTTTGATGTTTTTATTTCCAAAAAAAGAAGAAAAATAATGGTTTGATGTTGTTGTCATATATAAAAGATTTAATACCTTAACAAAAGTTAGTTATCAAATTTGAATAGTTAAAAGTTATTCCTTTTGATACAAAATGTAATATGAATCAGTAATAATAAACAATTCAGTTAAAATTTTGAAAAATAAAACAGTAAGTTTAGTTTATGATGAGGTATTAAAGGTGTCAGGTTTTTGATACATACTCCATCCGTTAATTAATATATGTCGTTTTAGGAAGTGATTCTTGTTCAAAAATATATGTCATTCTAGCTTTTTGACACACTTCTTTCCACTTTTAACCCTATTATTCAACATAAAAATAATTATTATCTATATGGAAAAGTAAAAAGTAGGGGTACATGCGTCATTTTTCTACTCTCCTTAATAAGTGTGCAAGTTTCTAAAATGACAGATATTGTTGAACGGAGGGAGTATGATTTAGGGTCTAATGGGTTTATAACCATCTCAAACAGTTGAACTTTGAAGTTGTAGGATCGTTGGGCTGACTCAAAGTACTTTAACCGGTTAGTCTACGAAGTACTGTAACTCTATCGAACGTAGGTTGCGGAAGCAGTCAATCGAGACCGTCACATACACAATATACTCTTTATTAATGATCTTCAAAATAAAGAACTTACACTGCCTGCTAAGTTGAAGGGTTCTACTTAGCAGAAACTCACTCACTCACCCTACAGATTATTTGATCATCTTTTTGATGAGTGTAGTAAGCCTAGGAACACCCTAGATTGAGTCTATCAATAAAGCGCTAACAATATTTTATCTTACAAGTAATAAAGATTACTTTTCTCTCTTTTTACTAGTGAATTTTCCCTAATATAGGAAGTATATTAGAGCAGAAAAGCACAAATGAATCAGAAGAAATAAGATTCCTTTCATAATGAGTCCATCTGGACGGTTTTGTTAGAGTTTGTTTGTGATTTTTCAAGAGCTTAATGTTCGCAATGCATGATTTTTGGGCCTAACTGTTTCTTGAACGTTTCTGAGCCTTGACCCTCAATTTTTGGCCAATACAAAGTCAGTGGACAACTTGGAAGCATTCTCCCGTGAATTTCGCAGCCACGTACAACTGTCATCGTCAGATGGACTCTGACAAGGCCATGGACTCTATAAAGACGATGGACCCGATATGCCGTTAAACTTTAAGTCTTGTTCATACATTCTTTGCATTACCTTTTCTTTGTTTGGGTGTGCTTGTATTGGTTGACTACTGATGTTGATCGACCCATCAAATTGATTGGCCGAATGCATTTATTGATGCACTCTGTCTATACTGATGGACTCCATCTATAGCAAAACTTCAAGTTCCAGCATTTCTTCAATGACTCAATTTGCACGTTGATCGAGTCATCATCGGCAAAACCCAAAAGTTCTAATAATTTTCCCTTTTTGGCCGATGATGGCAAAACCCTTGCATTGTTTGATGTTGGGGAAGTCCTGTAAACACTTAGACCAATAGAGAAAAAGGACAAGAGATGACCATTGTGATTCCCCCTTAATTCATGCATTAGCTTGTCTCTTTACATAATTTCTTCCACAATGGATGAAAACATAAAAATCAACTCAACAGTATATACTTCCCCCTTTTCGTCATTATTGTGGAAGGGTTAAAGTTCCAAGGTCCATTGTCTATATACCAGCCAAGAATAAGAAATTTATATATAGGAAGTTTTGAAAGAATGTAATTCAATATACTTAAGGTTTTTAACTAACTAACTAACTTGGTATGGAACTTGGCTGAGTAATAGAAAATGCACACTAGAACCTCAACATATCCACCAAAGTAATAACTAGGAAAGATATAGTCTCGTTAACCTGAGTGTATCACCTCATTGATTACTTGTCATGACTTTTCGTGGTAGAAGGATTGCATGTTGCCTCTAAATTTGGCAATTCTTTTGGGTGTGCACCCCCAATAGAGTCAACTTTAGGTAGATCATCGACGCTTCTTCATCAACAGTGTTTCTCTTGGTCATCTATAGCACTTCATGGGGGGCGGGACTTGATAGTAGAGGTGTCTATTCAGTTAATTCGGTTAACCGAAAACCAAATTTTGAAAAAAAATCAGTTTTCGGTTATAACCAAATTAACCGAAATTTAATTCAACAACCGAATTAACCGAAAACCAAATTTTTTTTCCATTTAATAACCGAACCGTAAATCGAATTAGTTGCGGTTAACCGTAATAAATTCGGTTAACCAAAATTTTTAAAGAAAAATTACAATTTTCATTAATATTTTTAAATTACAATTTTATTTAAAAAAATATTTTGTTATTTGGTTAACCGAAATATTCTCTTCAATTACTGAAACCGAACCGAAATAAAATTTGGTAAACCAAAAACCAAAATAAAAAAATAGTTATGAAAAACGGTTAAAAAACAGAAAAAAATCGGTTTTTGTTTATAACCAAACCGTTTGGAAAACCATACTTGATAGAGTAGATCTGGATGTAGAACTTTGGCTCTCTGCAAAACAACTAGAGTCTGCCGTAAGGCTGGAATCCACCTCAAAAACATAAGAGCACTCTATCATCTTGTATGTTATCTTCAAATGGAGTGTGTCAACCAAACTTCACTCTGATACCATGTGTAGGATCATTGGGATGACTCAAAGTACTTAAAGTGGTTATTCTACGAAATACTTTGACTCTATCAAACTTAGATCACGTAAACAGTCAATCAACACCATCACATAAACAATATACTCTTTATTAATGATCTTAAAAAAAAGAACTTACATTGTCTACTAAGTAGAAGGGTTCTACTTATCAGGAATTCACTCACCCTACAGATTATCTTATCAGCTCTTTCATGAGTGTAGTAAGCTTAGGAACACCCTAGATTGAGTCTATTGATAAAGCACTAACAATATTTTATATTACAAGTGATAGAAATCTATTTTCTCTCTTTTCCTTGCGTCTTTTCTATAATATAGGAAGTATTAGAGCAGAAAAGTACAAACGAATCAGCAGAATTGAGCTTCCTTTATAATGAGTCCATCTGGACGGTTGACAGAGTCTGTTTCTGATTTTTCAGGAGCTCAATGTCCACATTGCATGATTTTCGGGTCTAACTATTTTCTGAACGTTTCTAAGCCTTGGCCCTCAATTTTCGGCCAACTACAAAGCCAATGGACGACTTGGAAGAATTCTCGCGTGAATTTCACAGCCACGTACAACTTTCATCGTCAGATGGACTCTGACAAGGCGATGAACTCTGTAAAGATGATGGACTCGATCTACTGATAAACTTTAAGTCTTGTTCGTATTGTAACGACCCCAAATACGGCCTAGTTCTAAGGTCGTTACACGCCGCATACTTACTACCTATAATACGCAAGACTCCTAACTAATAACTAACGTTCAGACAAAAAGTATTTGTATAAACGTGTAATCAAAAGGGGAGTGTCAAAAATATTCCAAAGTCATGATACAATATCTAAACATAAGTTAGAAACCAAAAACTTAATAACAAAGTAGTGTCAAAGGCCTGAAGGCTACAAAAGGCTAAACTCCAGATAACATTATCCAATAGAAAACGAGCTAAGGCTCCAGAAACAGAAAAGAGATCCTCGCTGATCATTATGCAAATGTTAGTAAGTAGTAGGGGAATGAGCAACCACACGCTCAGTAGATGATAAACTTCATCAATGAACATGCTCAAAACAGTTATAAATACATATGTAATAACAGAACTCAAATAGAAGGGGAAAGTAGCCTTCCATCAGCAGAAATAACAAACAGAGGGAAAACCCCAACTTATCACATATCAAACGGAGTTAAGAAGATTCAGACAGAGCAGACGAAATCACAAAATAGAGCGGGACCCTAGTGCTCAATGCATACAAACAAAACGGAGAGACTCCATAAATAGAACGAGGAAAACCACTCATGAACAGAACGGGGGAGACACTCGTGGCAAATAACAGAAGGACATCCTATGCAACGCGCTACGAGATAGCTAGACCCAGCCATCCACGGCTCAAACACAGAGAATACTAGGTCCCAAAACAGAAGCTTAGTTTATAAAGCATTAGTGCGTAGCAAAACACCTTTCAGAGGTTTAAATCATTAAACATCATTAGGGGGATCTAACCCCGCAAATAGAAGTCAAAACAAAGCTCAAACGAGCAATTTAGGCAAAAACAGAGGTGTGTCCGGACATGCGTCCGATCTTGCCTGTCCGGACACGAGTCAAGGCGAAAAACAGCTGTGTCCGGACTTGCGTCCGACCCTGCAAGTCCGGACGGGAGTCGAAGTTGAAAACACATAGTGGTGTCTGGACATGCGTCCGACCCTGCATGTCCGGACACAAGTCGATGCAAAAACAGTTAGAGAAGGAGCGTCCGGACTTGTGTCCGACCTTGCAAGTCCGGAAGGAAATCGAAGCGAAAACACAGGTAGCGTCCGGACTTACGTCCGACCCTGCAAGTCCGAACGGAAGAAAACTTGCGAGAAACAACAAAGAGAGACGTCCGGACTTGCGTCCGACCCTACAAGTCCGGATGGAAGTCGAAACAAGAAAACAAAGAGACATTGGGACTTGCGTCCGACCCTGCAAGTCCGGACGGAGTTCCGGAAAATTACGTAGAATAGTCCGGACATGTGTCCGAACTTATATGTTTGGACACACGCCGAAAGTTAAATTCTGAAAACATTCGTGGTGTGTCCGGACTTGTGTCTAGGTTTGCAAGTTCGGACACAAGTTGAATTGCAAACCCGAAACTTGTCCTCGTACTCTGTCCGGACACGTTAAAAACTTGCGCATATCAGAAGTGCCAGAGAGCATGTCCGGCTGGGCAAACCCGGACGGCCATCCGGACGCGGCCAAAACTCAGAAAAATCACCGCAATGAATACACACAAACAGAGCCACAAAAATTCATCCAAATTCTATCATGAAACCAGCATTGTAAAACCAGATCTATGGGGGTTTTAACGGATCAAAGACAACGTAAAATCAAGTAGCAAATAATCACCAAAACGCAATCCTTTTAACAATCATAATTCTTTAAATCAGAAACTCCCCATAGTCAAACATACCCACTAAATCCATTGACCAACTACCTCGATTAATTACAGCAGAGACGATCCAAATCAGAAGCAGATGCAGCCACTACCGACACGCAGATCCACACAATGCAGAAGACCACTGATTCTAACAAAAGATGTAGAAGGAGATCCAAAAATTAAAATGAAGAAACCCCCAAAAATACAGAAAATGTAGAAGCGAAATCCATTACCCCAAACCTGATTCTGACAGAGAATTCATAGCAGAGGAGGACCGGATTGCATAGGCTCGAACAACGGATGTAGAAAATCAACAATGAACGTGATTTTGGAGAGGAGAAAACTCTGAGAAGGAAGAGAGAAGGAGGATGAATGCGGTGCAAAACTGAAGTTGGGAGAAAAAAAAATCGAGAAAATAATGATGTGAAAAGAAATAGAGGGTTTAATATCCTTATATAAATCATTATCAAAATTATAAGGGGGAAAAGACCTTCTCGCCCTTCTCTTTAATCCAAAGGACGTCCCTGTCCTAATTCATAACAAAACCAATTTAAGTCGCAACGTAACAAAATAATTCGGTAAATAAACTGTGGGTTATAACACATATATTCTTTGCAATGCATTTTCTTTGTTTGGATGTGTTTGTATTGGTTGACTACTGATGCTGATAAACCATAATGTATTCATTGATGCACTTTGTCTGTACTGATGGACTTCATCTATAGCAAAACTCAAAGATCCAGTATTTCCTCAATGACTCAATTTGCACGTTGATTGAGTCATCATTGACAAAACCTAACAATTCCAACAAAAGTCACCATTCAACTACGATAGATCCAACCAATGGCTACCACAGTCCCAGCTAGCAGTCACATGCACCACACATAACCACCATTAGACATTGACTAGCTTAAATATCCGACTGTTATTAATCCCTAGTCGACAGTTTACCTTAATTTCCAACTTTTTATTTTTTTTTCTTTTTTAATTTCATCATTTATAGATATATTGTTAAAAGTTTGGGATTCGTTAAATAATTTACAATTCTTTTATTACATCTTTTATTTTGTTACTTAATTTAAGTCACTTGACTTATAGTATGAGTAGAGCTGATCAAACCCAACCCGGTTCGATGATCCGGTCCGCTCCAACCCAAAAAAAGTTTGAAAACACGGGCTTAAAAAACCGAGCGGACTTGGACAGAAAATCAGGCCCGAATTCAAAACAGGGCTGGACTCCGACAAAAATTTTGGGGCCCGACAAAAGCCTGGTCCAACCCGAATTGAATATATATTATATTTTATTTTATATAATTTATATAAATTTTAATATTTATTTAAATGTTTATTAATTATTTATAAAAAAATTATATCAAACGGGTCGGGTAGCGGTAGAGCCGGGAAAACACTGAGTCTGATCCGCCCAAAAGAATAAAAAACTAGATTTGAACATTAGAAACAGACCTAAGAGACGTAAAATTCTTTAGAGCACACCCCCAAACCCATTTGATCACCTCGCCACTTCTCACTGTTTTACAACAATTTGTTTTTCACACAAACAGGGATTGATATTGATTACGAAATTAAGTTTACAACCGCGGGAGGTGGTATGTTTCCAACCCACAAATGGTCACACTTTTGCACCCTAGCAAAATTAGCCAAAATATGAGCCCCTACATTACATTCCCTTCTAACAACAAATTAATTGCATCAAACAAATATATGTCAGACTATTGTAGCTTATCCTGTGTGCTTTGTGCAGCCCATTCCCTTGTATACCTCGACGCTGTGGGGGGAGAGAACGGGAAAAGAAGATGGGGAAGCCAAAGAAGCAGCTGCTGGCTTCGGCGCCATGGAGGGCAGACGAGAACAAAGAGGACGAGTTCGTCGGCGGGAAACTCAGAGTGACGAAGCAGTCGGGTGGCGAGTCCACCATGTACGTTCCTGGCAAGAAGAAGCAGGTTAAGAACAAGGAAGATGGCGATGAATTTAAAATCGACTCCGAGTTACGTTACAGCTTCCAGCGCAACTACCAGGTCCTCCTTAATATTCAATTATCCTTATCTCTTTGCTTGTAGATTTTTGGTTTGCTGATGACTCCTGGAGCTGAAATTTGCGGGATGATTTGGATGATTGAATAAAAATTTAATGGCCATCCGACCATTGCTTGTGAAAGGACTTTATGATTGAGTGACTGATCATTTGTGCACAGGGAAGAGGCTGGACTATCTCAGATTTTGGTTTAATGTTGTTCTAATATCTTTTGAATTCTCGGTGCCATTTCTTACCTCCTTTTCCCTTGTTGGATTGAAGCTGAAGCGATTGATAAAATCGGTAATTTGCCGTAGAATTGCTTACATGTTTATCTGTTCTCTTCCATACCGCAATTTCATTGTCAGCTGGTTTAGCTTCTTACTGATGTTCCAAACAGTTGGTTCATAAGCTGCCGCCGTGATTATGCATTGTAAAATAGAATGAATTATGGTTTTACTGTATGTCGGCACCTAGATTCTAGGTAACGAAGGCTGTGAAAAATACTTTCACTTGGAATGGTTAACCAATTGCCTCAACTACGCTGCCCTTCTTATTATATGATTTATGTAGATCATTATCTGGAATGGTTAACCCATTGCCTGAACTCAGGCTTGCTGCTGAACCAGCAGAAAGTAATCAAAAGACCGTGAGAGTGTTGGAGATATACTGAGGGAAAAAAACTCCGGAAGCCAGATGTTCCTATCACAAGAAAGATCAGTTGACGTTTATAATATTTGAATAACTCTGCCCTATGCATTTTGGGAGACTCTTTATTTGTGCCAATGTCTTCTTTTGATTGCTTCTGGATAGTAGTTTGAATAGTGAAAGCGTTGATGATGACTAGAAAGATTTTTTTCCTTACTTTGAGCTGGGTGCAATATTGATTGACTGTGACTTCTTGTTTGATTGAACAACCTTATTGATTAACAAATCCTCAAGAGTCATCTTCAACTCTGATAATGATGCTTTTTGCTGGTTTGCTACAATCGAGCCTTAGAAATATACATTTATTGTTCAAATTTGTTATACATTGGCAGCCTTTCCCTATACATGATCACTGTGTGTGAATGCCCATGTCTTCTAATTTCCTTGAATGCAATTTTCTCACATCAATTAGCTAATTTTCACTCGATTATACTGTTTACAGTTTATCCAGCGAGTATTTTCCGTTGATACAATCGTCAAGCCTCTACCTCCAAGAATGGCCTACTACGTTGATCGTCAATTGAGCTTCTTCACTAGCATTTTTACGCAGTTCTTTGGTAATCCAATGGCCCATCCCTTTTTTCTCATTGTATAATTCTCAAGTTTTACTTCTTGTTGTCGTGAAGTTGAACTTGATTGTTTAGAAATTTTCCTTGTTCTACATGTAACACCAATAGCCCTTAGATTTTTTTTCACATTCCTTTTTTCTTATATGTCAACTAGTATCCGCTCGTGGTGTTAATCATGTGCTTTGTATTATAAAACTCCCAGTCGCTCTGTGTGTGTGGTCCAGGTACTGCGAAAACTGGTGACCAATATGCTGTTCATCGTAGTGCTTTACCAGGATAGCCTAATTCTTCTTCTTCTTTCAGTTCATTTTGGAAATGACTAGTTAGTTACATGACAATGCCGTGAGCTTGCTTTTTCATATCTCTACTTTACCACTTCTAAAGATGATATGTTCCTTTTGTGTTAGTGCCAAATTCAGATTTAGCATATATTACCAACTTGGATTTGAGCATGTTAGATAAATATTGCTGTAATCCTTATTGAAGGATCTTGTATTTGCCAGGTCATTAGTCTACAAATTTGTATCTATTCTTCTAGATGGTTGTTTACTTGGCATACCTTAGTATGGTTTTTCTCTAGGGCAAAAGAATTCTCTTGTTACTCCATCAAAGAGGAAAGTGCATTCAGTCCTGAATCATGATCTCTCACAAACTGCAATACCACATCTCTAATGAAATATTTCCCTATGCTATCTTATAAATCCTGCACTGTCCCCCTCCCTCCCAAATAGCCACACTGGGCACTGTAGGTACTTGCTGGGTTGATCTCCACATCATGACATTCAATGACCGATTGACCTTATCGTGGGAGGTCAGTTCAGTGCCTTGTAAAAACTGCCTAGCACCGTAGATTCTGGACCTAGTTGCACTTGAAAAACAATGGCTCACAAAGTTATCAACCAAGTGAAGAATTTGTTTATCTTTGTGGTAGGATATAGGTCAGTCCCTGGGTTGGATTTTTTTTAGGAATCTCTGGTTAGCAGTGATTGAGAGACATGAAGTTGTTCATGAATTGGGGTTCTTTGAGTTGTGTTTTTTTTTTGGCCTCTTTAGTACTCTTGCCAATCAGTTACATGGTGGTGTGTTTTGATAATAATAGCCTAAATTACCTTTCTCAGGTTCTTTGATATGCTAATGAAAAGGGGTGTCTCGCGATTTCAGCATGCTTTAATATTTACTTCATTAAACATGTACAAATAGAATAGTTTATTCTCAGATTGCTAATGTTACATTACGTTTGAACAGATCCAAATGGCATTGCTGATGCACAGAAACAACTTGGTCTTGGTGTGGAGAAGAAAGAACGCCGTGTCCGCTGAAGAGGAGAGCAGGATCATGCCAGTAATGTTGAGTAGCTGGATTTGAGAAACTGACGGGGCACTTCTTGCGTTAGTTCTTTATTCTTGTATTCTATCTAGAAACGGGATGTGAATACACGTTTGTTGCTGCTTTATCATGATCGAGTTTAATGGACCAAAATTTTTCTCTTATTTGGATGGCTCTTCCTTCGGCTTTTTGCATGACGGGTGAAAACGAATATAGCGTCCATGTTAGGGAACTATGCCTCTTTTGGCCCCAGTATTCTGAGAAGAGAAAATTTTAGTTCAGGAGTAACATCATCAAAAAAGAATCAAAGGCCATAGTCACTTAGTTGATGGCAATCGTTTGTATCTGTAAATTTGTGGCCGGTCAATATTAGTTCTAATTTCTAACTGGAGGTTTTCAAGCACAATTGTTCACTGCATAAGTAAAGACTTTACAAACTTGATTCACATTCCCGTGCAACTTGAAAAAGCCATGAAAAAAAATGCTCTACAAGAAACCGACAGAAAATGGGATGATTGCTTTCTCCGATATATATGCCTACCCTAGGTAATTCGGATGAGAAGAACCACCATGATAAAAACGCAAATCATGAAAAACATTAAGAGCCATGTCAAACACGAGGTCTTTGAACTTTGCGAGAACACTTGAGTTGCTCGAGCAGTAGCATGACCTGTGCTTGCTAAACTTTGCTCCACCGCTTTTTCTGTGGAGTCAAGTATCTGCACAGGACAAAAGGATATCGATACATAAGATAGAGACTTGCCATTCGTGCATGCATCCAATCCAACTAGTAGGTCATGATCATCACTTCAACAAGCGGCAGTAAATCATGTCCGAAGTAGTAGAAATTTATTAAGGACGAAACTTGGGAAAACCACTGGTTGCTCGGTAGGTCTTACTTTCTCGGTGTTCTGCACAGACCGGCTCATCATCAGACTACTCTCTTTCAGTTGTCGGGCAAGCCCAACCATTTCATCAGTCAAATCTTCTTGAAGCTTCCTGCAAGCAAAAAAAAAAAAAAAAAGAAAAGAGACTAAGACGAGCATAATAATATCCAATGGCAAGGTGGTTTAAAGCACTGACTACAGTACAGCGAGCTGGATTAGAAGCGAGTCTAAAACTGATGTAATGACCAGTGTATGTCTGATTCTTCAGATCCAAGCCTTTTCCGTGTTAAAGAGGAATAAAATGGCATTCGTTCTATCATCTCTTCACAACGACCAAACATGATCACCTAGGGTTTACATACTAGAAAACCAAAACTACCTGTGCTTATCAATGTGTGTTACAGCAGCATCATCCAACTTAACAGTTGACTGATCACCGCTGGAATCATTATTATGAGGTCGATCATTGATGCTTGAAGATGATGGCCTGATAAAAAAGATGATCATATATACAATTTCCATGAAGACAAGAGATATGCAGAAAAAGGGGTAAAATAAGATTTTTTTTCTGCTTCGTGTTTAAAGCCAACGTCACTCACACCGCTCTCTTTCTGAGCCCTGGAGGAGAAGATAATACTTTTTCCTCTTCAACAATTTCGGTGGTTTCCTTGATTTCTGTTCTAGCAGAAGGATCCTTCAAGACTTGCGAGTCATCATCCTGCAAGGGATAGACGCACAGATTGTAAGCAGCCTGTGCAAAATTCTTTAAACACAAAGACAAAGGAGAAAAAAGTAGTCTTCAGGCTTGCAACAGTTACTCGAATATGACATATAGGTCATGGAGTTCCTCTAAAACCAATTAGGAGGTGTCATGATGAATTGCTTTAGTTCTGATTCCTCACAGAAAGCTGTCGGGAGACAGATTGCCAACAAATGCAGAAGGTAAATTCAGAGCAACCTTTAATGAGACCTTGTGCATTTGGAATCCTGGCTAAGCTATGTTCTAGTTCAACTAGAATAATTTGACAATTCTTCAAAAACACATGCGACAACTATATGATATTCAGTTACCCTGGAAAGTCATGAGCTTCACTGAAAGCTACATTGACAGATAAGATATGTTCAATGATTTAGTTGACCATATTGGTAATTTAGAAAAAGTTTAGCCATGACAGGTAAAGAAAGGCCAGCCACGATCTCTTTTACGCTGAATACTAACAAATATCAGCAGGATACGTCAAACTGAATACTAACTATTTATCCAGGGATCCAATTGTTGAAATCCATAAGTTCAAACAAAAACATCAAGAATGTCACAGATATTTTTATCCCTATATGTAGAATTGTAGATTATACACACTCTGAAACAGTCATAGAGAGTTTGGAAATACTTTGAACAGAGTAGGATCTATTACACTTTGTGGTGCTAATGCAGCAAACACATGTGCAGAAACAGAGCATCATCTGTATGTGAGTGCCCACAAGTAGAAATCACAATAATTTGGGAACTAACCAAAGAAGCTGCTAGTTTGGCAGCAATAGATTCAATCTTGTCTGAGTAATCATTCACTTTAGCCTTAGAGACTCTGCAGGCAAAAATGTGAACATAAGCACTGAACATAAACAATAATTCTAAAGCAAGGAATTTGTCAAATTAGTTTAAATCAATGATACATCCAGGTGACAATGATTCAAAAATTAAGTGCCCTTAAGTTGATATATACTTTTCCCGGATTCTGCAAGACTGAGTTCCTCATTACTTAAAATGAGAAAAATAACAGAAAGAAGAGAAAAAGAAAAGATAGAAATAGGCCTATATTTTTTGTAACATGCTCCATGACATATTAAGGTAAATAAACCACTCTGGTATGATGTCTAACCACTCTGGTATGATGTCTAACCACTGTGGTATTTGCATCACAGTTATATTGAAGATGCAAAATGCTGAAGGTTAGATTATGTCTGATCAGAGGTGGGATCTGCTAATTTTCTTCCTTCTGTTTCTATCCTTTCTAAGTGTGTGTGTCGTGCCACTTCTATCTCCCTAGGTGCCACCATGATTCCTGTTACTGTCCTCTCTGAACTATGTTTCGGTAGTGAGTCTTTCACTGAGGATCTGTCTGCTGGGGTTTGTCCTGCTGTCTTGATGAACAGCTTTTTTCTCTTTGATGGCATCTTACTGTTTTTTGGGCATGTGTGGTTCTTTCTCAGGTTGGTTTTCTTAGTTAGGATGCCTCTATTGTATGGATGCTTCATTAACTGTTGTTCCATTAGGTTTAGCAGCCATCTAATTGATTGCTTTCCTCCGTGTCTGGGTTATCGGTAGCAATGTATGGTGTTTGATCTATTTTTGCAGTTAACTGTAAGCCAATCGCAAGATTGAAAGATAGCAGGTGGTCATTACAATGTTTAGAAACAAGAAGTATGAGGCAGATGGGAGAGGCTAAAAGAATCAGTATAACGAATCAAGTGATGTAAGAATGCTTTCTGACGTGTTGATGTACTTTGCAGGTGATATTGATGGGAATGAAATGGATGATAAAATATAGGAAGGGAAACTGTAGGCGATGTTAGCAGTGTGGGTAATTAGGCAGTGGGAGTGATGGTAGTGAATTTATTTGTCATGTTGCCAGTAGGTCCTTTAGTCAGTTGGTACTATGCAGGGTGTGGCATACACTGGTTTATTGTATTGTTGAAAGCATAAACTAAAAGAGACAGTAAAACTGTAAACAAAAACGAGTCATTTATCTTTTCTAGACTTACTTCCTTTGAATAACAGTTTCTATAGCATCGTAGTTTGAAGGACGTTAAAAGTAATATAATGAAGACCTGGGTAAGCCTTCTGGAGTAGTCTCAGCGGCCAGTTGCTCAAGTAATTCTCTCGAAGTTGAAACATACTGCATGATCAATGTTGTCAATATTACACATCTTCTCATTACCAAGAAACTTATGCTTTAAATCAACAAAAACATCAACAAAACACACATGTATGCCCTTCATTCACCGCACCAGGATAACGAGGATATCTTCAATTGAATAAGAGAAACATAGGAGGTAAAAAATTCTTTGGTAAACAATGTTAGAATGCTTTAGGGTTTATTAACCACGTACATGAATCAACTTTGCCTGATTTTGCTGTTTAGGTGCAGCCTGAAGTAGCCTCCTCAAGTTTATTTCAGTTTTGCTGATCCCCATCAATACGATAATCTGTCGAACTTAAAAATCTAACACTGAAAAGAAAAATAAAAAGATAAGTAAATACTGAGCCTCTTTATCCTCACCAACGAATAGGTTATGGTATGTGGTAAAATACAAAAATATACAAAAGAGATGATGCACACCAAGAAAAATTCAACAGAAAAAGAAAAATGTGCATCAGATAGTGAAAGGAACAGTACAATAGGTAGAAGATACGTCAAGAGTAACAGTTTAGCCTGTTTTAACAACTATGTCAAGCGAGAACAAAAGAGACGGCGAAAAAGATGTTCAGTAATATAAAGCCATTGAATCATCCATCAATGGTTCAGATCTAAAAAACATAAGGATCTTGGAAAAGATGCACATTTAACACGATAATTCCTTCTGCACTTCACATTTGAAACCGATACATATTAGCTTTAGTATTCCATAAAATCTAATAGAGTTCAATCACAGCTATGCAGCCTCTCTAGTGCACAACTCCAAATCAAAATTGGAAATAGGGGATTAAGAATTAGTGGAAAGAGAACAAGCTGCCACCCCTCAGCAGTAACAGCAAATAGAGCGAAATTTCCAGAAGAGAATTCTGCCATAACCGCAAACGCGGGAAAAAAGTAAGGCGAACCAGGTAACAGCTAGGAGACAGAGAACCAAATACCGTGAAGACAATCCGATAGGCGCGAAAAACAGTGATGACTAAGCCTTCGATTGGAGTGCGTGACGCTGGTAGAGGTGATGTTTTTTCTTCTTTGAATCCCTCATTCGAGAGGTCGGCGGTTTTTCAGGGGTCACAGCAGTGTGCTGATGTCGCCGGTGGTGTGCGTTCAGATAGTAGATCGAAGGATGGAGGAGGCGGGAGAAAGAAAAATGATAAAGGTAGAATTCTTGAATTGGCACGACAAAGACAAAAATCGACGAGTTAGACGCCGGTCTACAACGGGAGACCGGAGAGGGGAGCAAAAATTAACGAAAAATGAGATGAATAGCGCACAATCCACCAGAAGAATGATAACAGTTCCCTCAAAATTAACACTAAAAAAGTTGAATATAGGGATGAACTTACCGATAGACCAAGCAAATCAAACTGGTGCGAGGAGATTGATCAAGGAGAAAGGGAGACTAGTCAACAACTACGAGTCGGCGACCAAAGACCAGCGTCCGACGATCCAGGATAATCAGTTCCGTACCCATTTAGAGAACGCCGAGCGCGATGAGAGATATTGTAACACCTCATTTAACTTCAATAAACTATTGGAAAATATACCGGTACTCTACAGATTATTGAAAATGTTAAATTCTAATTCTCATTGCTTTCTCAAGTACAATCCGCTTTAGCAAATGTAGTAAAAGTTTAATTATATTATATTTATTCAATATGACTCGATTGAACTCAAATAACTTTATTTTTTAAAAACATCACATATATTATACTCCCTCCGTTCATTAATATCTGTCGTTTTAGGATGTGATTTTTGTTCAAAAATATCTGTCATTCTAGCTTTTTGACACACTTCTTTCCACTTTTACCCCTACTATTCAATATAAAAGTAATTATTATCTAAATGGAAAAGTAAAAAGTAGGGGCACATGCGTCATTGTCCTACTTTTCTTAATAAGTATGCAAGTTTCTAAAATGACAGTTATTGTTGAACGGAGGGAGTATTATATAAGGAGGAGTACATGCAAAGTGACACCATGTAGGACATGTGTCAAGTTCCCTAACCAGCAAATTACAGATGTCATTTCTAGAGTAGAGGTTGCTGGATTGTCTTCCTCCCCAAGCTGACAGTGAGAACTCACCATCACCATGGCCACCGCCATCGGCACCACCGTTGGTGTTAGCGGCACAACCGGTGTTTTCGGCGTCGTCTGCTGCGCAGACTTCATTGACAGCCATCGGCTCCACGGAGCAAAGATTAGACTCTTCGGCTCTTGCAACAACATAGAAGATTGAAGCTTTGTTTGCATATCCCACCCAAAACCCACAAAATTCAACGAAACTAAAAAACAAACTATACACAACAAGGAACTCTCCTAACCGGAGAGAAGACAAAAAACTAAAGATTATTATTATTAAGCAAAACAACATCTAGAGACTAGATGTAGAACTACTAAGTAAAAAATATGATGACAAGAAAAAAACTAGAACAAGAAGAAGATGAGAGAGGAGAGAGTGTTTTCTCTCTCATAGACTACATTGTTAAATTCCAAATAACTTTATAACTTTAGACCCTAATGAGAAACCCAAAAAAATGAAAAATTATTTATTCCAATAATAGTCCTATTTCTATATATATTAAGCAAAATGTGAAAAATCCAACATAATATATTGTAATTTTTTAATTTTAATTGATTTAATAATATATAATTTTTAAATATATTACACTTGGATTTTGTAAACTTCATAAAATATAAAGTAATATTATAAAATTAAATTCAATGTCTTAATGTATTATACTTTTTATTATTTTTAAGTTTTTATAATTATATATATGTATTTTTTTATTTTATACAGTTTTTAGCCAATATATTTTTATTTTTTAAAATTTTTTTAATGTTTTTTACATATAATATTTTTACATATCTTATTAATTTTTATGGTACATTGTGAATTAAAAACATTAATGTGGTACAATAAGAACTATGTTTATTAACAAGTATGTGTATTATGGTTTTAAAATGTCCAGGTAGCAAGTATCTGATGAATAAAATTACTTTTTGTGATATCGGAAAAAAATTTACTCCCTCCGTCCTGAATTGACCGTCCTGTTTGCTTTATGACACGTTTTTCCACTTCAATATTAAGCATATAAGATAAAATAATTTTATAAAACTAAATTTTATAACATATAGTTTATCATGTCAGGATTCATATACAAAACTTAAATTTTCAAAATTAATTTATCTTATCTGTTAAAAATTAAAGTCAAACGACATGTCCAAATAGTAAACAGGACGGTCAATTCAGGACGGAGGGAGTATAAACTATGACAATTTGTGAATTAACAAACTTTGAAGTGATATTTCGTAAATAAATTGAAGGAAAGGTGGTGGCCGATCAGAACAGACACACACAAGTATGTAAAGAGCTGATTAGAGTATATTTATCAGAAAACCCAAATTTGAGCAATTAGGCTCTACTCGCCTCGACATATTTGTAGTTGTTTTTATTTTGGTTATTTTATATATGAAGTATGTGATTGGTGGAGAACGCATGACCCTCGTGGACCCTTGAGGGGGACCGAGGCAAGGACCACCACAATATTATGATAAAAATATACTATCAAATATGCCACAAAATGCCAACAAGTGGAGGCTGCCCTTTTCTAATTTATTAGTTGTGTAATAAGTAATCAATGAATATTATACACTGCTGGAAAATATGTTTTAAACCACGGCCTTTAAACCACGGTTATTTACAAACCGTCATTTATACTGATTATAAATGACGGTTCACCTAGAACGCATTTATGCGTTGCCAGGGTCTATACCAACGCACAGGAAAGATTGTGTTAGATCGTGTTGCGAGGTTCTGTTACAACACATATTCTAATCGTTGGTACAGATATAAATTATGCGTTGTCATTGCTTCCAACGCTTTTGGCAACACATTGAGTGTCGTCACTTAAACATCTTCATTTCACCTCTAACAACACTCTCGTAACACTTTCATAGCGCTCTCACAACACTCTCGCAACACTTAGATATCACTTTTGCAACACTTTCCCAACACTCTCTCATCACTCAGACAACACTCTCCCAACACTCTACTAGCACTCACCCAGCGCTGCGCTTTCTCGACACTCTTCTTACACTCACCTTCTCTACACTTTCCCAGCTCTCTTTCTACACTCATTCAGCACCCTCTCACTATTCTCTCAACACTCTTCCAACACTTAACATACTCATTCCCAAATCTACACATTAATAATGACTAGCAAGTAAAAATACAACTAATTTGATTACAATATCAAGAAATATAGTTGCATTTCATTAATATCCAATTGCATCAAAGTTCGAATTCAAACATATAAACACAAAATTCATAAAATAGTATGTCAAATATGAAATCACCTTCATAAACATATTCACATCTAATTCTAACCAAAACGTACACCTTCTTGAACATATTCACATCTAATTTTGATTCATGAAGCTGCATATCAGCACTTGGGTGCCTAAAGAACAACGCTCTTCAAGTTGTGTCCTTGTGATTAATCAGATATGCGAATTGTTTTACCTTACTCCAAGTGTAAGCATCTTCAGCTGTGCAATTGTGAGGTTGGATTCGACAAAGCAAGAACGAGCGGCCTCTGTTGAAAGCATATTATGAACATACATCAGTACCATGCAAGATGAACATGGAAGACTAAACACTATATTCTCACTATCTGATTCAGGTTGGACATTGTCTCAATGACCTCCTTTGTGAATTTTCTTCCAGCTCCGGATGATCCAATCAAGACAGTAGGTTTGATCGCCTGTCACGAAAAAAGAAGTCAATTAAGAGAAAACAACAGAGTGATTTACAAAGTAAGAATCATAAGATCTTAATTACATAAACAGGTACCTTAACATCATTAACAAAACCAGTACTTTTTGTAGTGTTGGAGTGATTTTGACCGGTTCTTCAGGCCCTGCCAAGTAAAGGAACATAATTTAAAATTAGATTTAGTGTAAAGAAACCAGAAGTGACTCGTACACTACTGAAGATTGAAGTTGAAGCAAACCTTTGAGTCACAAAGCCAAATTTTTTTCCATGTTTCGTCCACAGGAATGTTTGTCTGTATACAAATTCAAATATCAACTACAGATCATGATTAGTTATGAGAGACAAACTTAATTATTACAGACCTGCTTTGATATCTCCAGAGCAATGAGTTCTGCAATTCCAGACCCAGCCTATAGAGTCACATTAGGTATATCACACTCATATACTTATATAAATGTACTCCCTCCGTCCTGAATTGACCGTCTTGTTTACGATTTGGACATGTCGTTTGACTTCAATTTTTAACATATAAGATAATTAATTTTGAAATTTTAAGTTTTGTATATGATTCCTCACATGATAAATTATGTTACAAAATTTAGTTTTATTAAAATTTTTATCTTATACGTTTAATATTGAAGTGGAAGAAAAAACGTGCCATAAAGCAAAGGACGGTCAATTCAGGACGGAGGAGTATTATTATTATTAAAAAATAGAATATATATATTGTTTTTCTATACCAATTATATTTATACTGTTTCTTTTGGTTTTAATATGGAGAAATTTGTTAATGACTAATAGCGCGCCACTCATAGCATTAGTACACACCTACCAATTACTTAACATTCATCAATATACAAAAATTAATTGATTTGATGAGGCTTTCTTGTCCGCTTGGGACCATCCATGTGACTACAACACAAACAATAATATAAAAAAAAATGGTGGCATGGCATGAGTTTATAAAATAATGTCGTCAGGGTAGTTAGTGATCCATTCATCTCATCTTTCATCGATCAGCAAAGGGGCTAATTCCACCAGAAGTAATTACATTACATGCATATGCCATCTCCAACAGAAGTAATTACATTACAGTCTCAGAAGAAATGAAAGAGGTCAATTAAATTTTTAACTTTTCTGAGTACTAACCAGTTGGTAACTCGTAATCATTGGTAAATAAGTGGCACACCAAGCTCTAAAAAATTTGTTTGACAAGCAAGGCACCTGTGAACTGTGAAATGAGAAAAAAGAGCTTTCTTAATACAAATAGTAGTATTAAATACTAATTCAATGTACATATTCCACGGCCTTTTGATCGCTCATACTGATCGACCTCTTTCTTTTCTGATGAATTCTACCACTTATAATATGGTGCTATACGAGCTAGTAGTAGTAGTAGTGTAAGTTTCCTCTCATATCCCTCTCCGCTTGGTTAATACTATTGCAGAGGGAAGAGGCTCACCCTGTATTAATTCCTTCTCCTTTAGATTAGATGGATGAGAGCACAAAGGGAAAAGTAGCTAGTGAAGACATGTGACAAATATAAATGCTCAAAAAGGGAAAGTTAAGTGGTCATACAAAAAAGGGTCTGCTGGCTGGCTGGGGATCCCATAGCTAGTGTGGAGGAGGAATGTAAGTATAAACAAACACTTTAACAAGAGAAGACACTATGTTGAAAAATTATGACAGTCAAACTTCAGTCTTATAGACTCGCTCACAGAACTACATGTTGGCAAGATTCAGGGTTGCAGTCCTTGTAAAATATAATTATACTCTTGAAACTAAGATTGAATAATAGAAAATGATTGTTACAAGATTTCCAATTGAGTAGATAACTATATATGTTTATTAAGCAAGAAGGGCCACTAGCACAACTGGTGCAGGGGAACTGTTATTAGCATTTCTGATATATTTTTGTTCCCGGATTTATAACCGACCAACAGAGCAACATATCTACTGTATTTGTTTGCTAATCCTCTCAGAAAAAAGAATTTAGAGAAGGAAAACTTAGACACAGGATTTGAAGTATTCACACTAATTTTTAATGGAAAATTTTGAACCCACGGACGACATAAGATCTACCTGTCTCTCATCTCTCGTAAAACTCCAAGTCCAACCACTTGCTTCAGTTTTGAACCTTATTATATAATCAAGTTCTTGAAGGGGAAGTCATTCTTTATTACTGGTTCAACTGGGTTCCTAGCCAAAGGTAAGAAACTAAGATCAATCGAATCACTGTAATTGGTAAGAAGATAAATTGATTTAGCACCATTAAAACAAGTTCCTGATGTATCATATAAGTAAATGACAGCTCAATGCCTTTAACGTGATCCTGTTCCCACATATAAGTAAATGACTATACGGGATCAAGGTATTTTTCTATAATCTTTATGTATCATATTTACATGTTAGAATTAATGCTAAATCCGTTGAGTTACTCTTGTGAAGTTAATTGGTTTCGTCTTCCAATTAATGTCATATTCATGAAGAGTTTCACGGAAGTTGAAGACACATTAGTGGGAGCACTTATGCAGTGCAAATTAATGATGTCTAAAGCATTTGGTTTTCTAACATTATGAGGAGAGTTATGAGGAAGTTAAAATCTTTGAAAGAAGAAGTTATGACTTCTGGCTTTCTAGATACCCGGTGTTAATTGTTTCTAGGTATTAATGGATTGTGTTAATTAAGTTATAACCGTTGTAACTTGTGAGTCATTATGTAGTGGTTGTTACAAGATTAACGTTGGGATAAGTGAAGGGTTTAGATCTAGCACTATAAATAGATCTAGTAACTCGTAGCTTTGGATCATCCCAACTTGTGGGGATCACATCCAAGGGAGTCAAGGGTGGTTCTATGGGAACTCAAAGGGACTCGGGTAAAAACACCAAGAGAAACACGGGAAACACGGGTTGATGGGTTGGTTGGGTAATCCTCATGTAAACTTGTAATTCTCATCCTCTTAATGAAAGTTGTTCTATCTCCTCCCGTGGACGTAGGTCATGTTTGGACCGAACCACGTAAATCCTTGTGTCACTATTTTATCATTACATTATCTTGTGGTTTTTCTTCTTCGGCAACCATGTCGATCTCACCACGATCCTGGGAAATGGGCCCGAAATCCTAAGGGCATCCACAATGGGATAGAGTTTCTTAACGTATTCCTAGGTGCCATGTAATCAAAATATATTATTTTATTATCTAAGCAACTCTATCAATTTATTCATACCTACAATAATGGAGTTTCTTAATCTTCTCACTCCTCCTTCATTTATTCTCTCACTATTTCTTTTTTATTTTACTCGTATATCTATTCACCCAAACAAGCAATATTTTACCTATTAATTAAAATCAAAAGCATATTTTCAGTCGACGCAGTACTACAACCAATCAAAACAATTTTCTGTACGTTCCTTATTTAAGCAACGATGAAAGAGAAAGTAGGTGGATTCCACACCCCTACAGACTTTTTTTTATTTTCTTACTGACAATTTTGGGTGGAATCCACACCACTGCGGATGCCCTAACAATCCTGAACTCCCTTCACTGTGTCACGGCAAAAAAATAAGTAGAAAAAACCGACATACCAGTCTTAGGAAGTCGCCATGCTTTTGTCCCTCAGCTTCAATTGCTCTATCTAGGATACCACCAGCTGTAGCACTGCATAATAGAATTAATTGAAAAAGCACCGTCACAAGGTAAGATTCAGCTGTTTTTTACTCTCAAGGACTTGACAAATCAAGAGAGCACGGATGTTAAGCTACAGCTTGCTTGCTCGATACGTGAGAGGTATGGATGAAAGGGGAACTCATTGACTGTTAAAGTGGGCTAGGATCCATAAACGACACATGTTGAATTGATGCAAGAGCATGGATCATGTCATCAGAAAGTAGATCAGAAAGCCACTAATTTCCTTGTGAGGGTTGCAGCTTTATGAAGCATATTTGAAGTTACAACAACGATTATAAATAATAGTAGGTCTTCATACATTGAGCTAGACACATGGGCTACATACATGTAATCAATTTTCACGAGAAATAAATTTATGATCCTTTGGTTTCCAGCTTGTCATAATTCTAAAATGAACAGCAACAACGCAAGACATGGAATAACTTTATAGATCAAAGTTCAATTCTGTAGACATTTTAAACTTCAAACGTTTTTTTTTCATAGAGTAAGACTGCTAAATCCTCTACCCCAGCTGGCGATTGTAATGACGCCTAAGAATTAAAAAAAAAAGCAAATACTGAAAAATAATCCTTAATTAAAAATTACCTCTACACTAAATCTTATGGGGTCACCCCCCTACGTTACATACTACTAGAAAATGTGTGATTAGTGATAAAAGTTTAGCAATGAATTGAAATTCGATAGCAAACTCATTAATTAGCAATGAAGTACTAACAAAATACTAATGAACTATAATGAATTAGATTTTTAGAGAATATTTAGTAATGAATCTATATTTTGTTAGAAAATTAGCAAGAAAAACAATAATTCTAAAGCAATTACCAACGGAAGAAAAAATTTCTTATCAATTACTAACGAATCAAAAAAAGATCTAAACAATTAACAATGAATTTAGTAATTCATAAGTAAAATGTTTTAACTAAAACATAGCCACACACACTTTCACCACTAATTACCAATAATTTCTTTTTCATCAGTAACTAACAAGAAATATAGTTATTTATCACTAATTTGTTAAGATAATACTTTCCCTTTCTTTCCTCCTGCTTCTCTCCCCGTCGCTACCTAACTCTCTTTCTCCTCGTCCGTCCTCCAGCCTTCTCCAGTCCCGCGGCTAGCAAGAGGCAACGATACCGCTAGTTTACGTTCCCCGGGTTTGAGCGTGAGGAAGATGACTTTCGAGAAGACAACACACCTATTTCATGGTCCCCGAGCTAGAGTACTAGGTCGTGAAGGAGCGAAAAGCAGGAAAAAATTCTGGCGACGACGGATGTGGAGGTGGTGGACTTCGAGCTTGACGAAGGTGACATTATAGATGATGATGATGGTGGCGCCAACGAGGCCTAACCAAAGGCTTCACTACAAAGGTCAGTTCCATCTTTACTGGTAGCTCCTCGTCGGGGATAGGCGGCGAAGCTTAACGGAAGGGATTTGGTTTTAGGAAAACAGCAGGCGCTGATCGTGGTCCTCATCTCAATGATTGAGATTTTGCCTCTCTTGACTCCGATGGTGGAATTTTCCGTAAAAGATGTGAGTACATTAAAGCTTTTTTCCTATTTCTAAACTTCGTTGATTTGTATCCACTTGTCCCCTTCCATCTTTGGATTAATTCATACATGTACTCACATTTTAGAAATTGAATATCAAGAGTTCTGGCGAAGTTTTTTGTCTATGTGACACATCAACTCATTTTTGGTATTAGAGTTTCTCCCCTAGCTATTGAAGTTAATTTGGATTACAATTGTTAGTGGAATGGACGAATAAGCGGGAGAGGATTTATTTCTTTGCTGCTTAAGCTTCTGAATCCATCTCTCTGCGGTTTATTCCCGTCCTTAACAATTTCCCTTGTTTATGGCTCTGTTTTGGTCTATTGCAGGACATACTAGTAATGCTGTGGTCGACCTATACACATTCTTTATTTGGTAAATGATAGTATTTATTTTAAGTATTAACATTAATGTATTAATAGAAGGATGCAAGTCTATACTATCTTTATACTTTTTTTTCAGCCGAAACCTCAATGCAAGAGAATTCATGATATATATATTAAACCTGTGAACATGACAAATATTTGGATTTTATGCTCTAGGTCTTGATTTTCTGTGAGGCTAGACAAACACTGTACACCTTGCGTCCAATATATGTTGTGAAGTGTGATTATGAGGTAAAAAGCCTTCTATGGCATCAGTTGCGCTCTCTTCCTAAAATGAATGAGATTGTATAGAATTGTGGTGACATTTCATGGACGATTTTATGAATTCTATTTGAATCAATAAGTTAGATCACTACATTATTAAATTGATGAAATTTCTTTTGTCCTCATTCATCAGGTGTGTCCAGCTGCTTCTAATAGACCAGTGATCCTGTGACTCTTGATCATTTAAATATAAATATACATCTATAGCCCCATGGTATCACTTTCTGTTGGGTTAACACCCATATGTTGCAATGTTGGCCTTTCTCCCCCTTTTTGAGTTATATTTAGCAAGTGGCTTGACTCAAGTATGGTATAATGTGTACAGGTACATTTGAAATGAATATGGATTTGTATCTTTACTGCAGTCCAATGCAGATGATATGAAGCTTCTACTACACACCTTGTCAGATTCCGCCCAAGTTTTGTATCTGGTAATGGATATTGTCTTTCTTCCTCGTTGTTATTTAGTCACTCTGATCAAGGATTGTGCTTTCAAATGTTGTTTTTTCATCTGTACTGGACATACCCTTTTATCTACTTTAAGAATTATTTATCACCCTTCCCCATTGTTCTTTAGTTATTGTGGACTTACCCTTGCATCTATTCTTACAGTCCAGTATACAAGCATTTTACCCCCCAACAGATCCAAACTTTACAACATAAAGCTGTGTTCAATTCATGCACATATCCAATGTTCCAGGATATAGGTACTTCCCATGTAATGTTTGAGTCTGCATTTTGAGTTTGGTAGTATTCTATAAAAAATTAATGCTCATTCAAAAATCTTGAGTTTGTAGCTTCTAATTTTTCCTTAATTATTTCTCTTGTTTGCCCTTTTATATTTTTCTTTTGTTACACATAACAACTGCAAGTTTACCTACGACAGGAAATTGTTAGAACAGGTAGCAGTCACTAACGGGAGGACTTCTTTCTACCATATCATATTCAGGTAGGCCTTATCACTATTCAGGTAAACTCTTATTTTAACTTTTGTCCTTACATTTATGTAAAATTAAGTAGAGTTACTCGTTGCCCGACTCTTCTTAATTGAATGGGTGAATTTCTGCTATATCCAGAATCATAAGGCACTTGAAGCAAAGGTGCTTGTTGATTTTGATCATGCCAAAAAGGATGATGAAGGTAATTTGTTTAAATCTCGTCGATCACTAGCCATTAGTTTAAGACCATATTTAATTAATAACTACTCTATGATCGATCAATCCCTCCCTTTCTTGAGCAATAATTTCTTTGTCACTGTGTGTGATTATCTTCGAGTCTCATCAGAAGGTTTGGTCACGCTCATCATTATGTTCAGAGCCATACACATTTCAGGGAATTATTTATTCTTGTACCAACTTTGTATTTAAGCTTGTACCCCAACTCTTCCAACTTGAAGGCTCTGTTCATGTATAGCTTGTCATCAACAGGTTTTTTGTCTATGAAATTGCCTCTGCCCGTCTCCTTAATTTTTAGCTTAAAGCCTTGCCCAGATCGTATGTGTTTCTTCTGAATTTTTTTCACAAAATGTAACCTCATTTTGGTCTCCGAACTTGTATTTCATAAAAGAGGAAGAACACAAGATACCCCCGGGGGCATATATTTCGTATCGAAATACTGTCTGACCATTTAGGGCACTGACTTGTGGGACCCACTTAGCGCTTCGGCTGGTGCTTATAAAAGCACTAGCCTTCTGCGATATCAACGGGGGCTCCCCTTTATTGACATGTTCATGCAAACTCCAGTAAACCTTCCTATCTACCTCCCCCCTCAACCGTGAAGAAAACCCTCTTTCGAAGACTTCTTGAGGTGTATCGCTAGTTCATCTGAAAACATTCTTTGAAACGTCAGCATGCCCAGAATCCGACCTCCACTCTAAGCAGAAATCCTGGTCATGCTGACGTTTCAAAGAATGTTTTCAGATGGACTAGCGATACACCTCAAGAAGTCTTCCAAAGAGGGTTTTCTCCACGGCCGAGGGGGGAGGTAGATAGGAAGGTTTACTGGAGTTTGCATGAACATGTCAATAAAGGGGAGCCCCCGTTGATATCGCAGAAGGCTAGTGCTTTTATAAGCACCAGCCGAAGCGCTAAGTGGGTCCCACAAGTCAGTGCCCTAAATGGTTAGACAGTATTTCGATATGAAATATATGCCCCCGGGGTATCTTGTGTTCTTCCTCTTTTATGAAATACAAGTTCAGAGACCAAAATGAGGTTACATTTGTGAAAAAAATTCAGAAGAAACACATACGATCTGGGCAAGCCTTTAAGCTAAAAATTAAGGAGACGGGCAGAGGCAATTTCATAGACAAAAAACCTGTTGATGACAAGCTATACATGAACAGAGCCTTCAAGTTGAAAGAGTTGGGGTACAAGCTTAAATACAAAGTTGGTACAAGAATAAATAATTCCCTGAAATGTGTATGGCTCTGAACATAATGATGAGCGTGATCAAACCTTCTGATGAGACTCGAAGATAATCACACAGTGCCAAAGAAATTATTGCTCAAGAAAGGGAGGGATTGATCAATCATAGAGTAGTTATTAATTAAATATGGTTGCCGACGTCGGTACCTACGGAGAAGCAAAACCGGCCTCGTTTTTCAAAACACCGGAGATAAAGTTTACAAAGCTGTTCATCAATGGAGAGTTTGTGGATTCTGTATCAGCTCTGATACCATGAGAGACTTATTATAGTACTTTAACTGATTAATACTTGGCTTAATTGTATTGAGATATAGAAATGTGTATTTATACAGACTAATGACTATGTAAGAAGATAGACTATAGTGGGCCGATACATAAGATATGTAGTGGGCTGATACATAGAAGAAAGACATGGGCCTAGAATTCTAACAAGGTTGAGCATTTGAAAGGAAAATTGAGGGACTGGAAGAAACTAGTTGGCATGGACACCACTAGTGTGGGGTGGGATGGTTCTTCAGGGAACATAGATGCTCTAGATGAGTGGTGGGATAAGAAAAATTAGGTTTGTATGTTGCACGATTCTCATTTTAAGTCTTCTTTTTTACTAACTTGTTAGCTATGTAACACACCACAACTTACTAAATACCCTTTTTGTAAACTGTAGGAAGACCCTTCTTTGATTTTTCAGAAGTGGAAAATTTCCCCTTCATTTGCTTTCTTACATGGATGAGCTTTGGGGATCCACATACGCTAGTGGAAGCCACTGTGTGACTGCTTCCGGGTGCCCATCAACTGTTGTGTATGACGAGTTAGATGGTTCAAATGAGCGTCATTTCATTCCAAGTGTAAAGATAACTTATAGTGATGCTGCTGATGATCCCATGGAGTTTTATGCTAGTGGGGCAGATTCACAGTAGGCACATACCCTTCTGAGCGTTTAGCTCAACAGTCAACAGAGAACCAATGGAAGTACTGGATGAATATTGGGGAAAAAATCACTCACCGGTCAGCTTCTGAAGTCTCTCCGGTCACTAACAAATCAAGGCCAAGTAACCCCAACCCAAACCAATAATTGCAGCAACAGTGATTGAAAATGACAAGCATGCTAGCTACCATGTACAAGAAGTCAGAAGAGAACCTGGAGAGGATGCAGGCCCATCTTGAAAGACCCCCAGCAACTGTAGTTAGCCCAAGCGCTATGACAGTCAATGAGGCAGTGGCACGCTTGAGTGTTATTGAAGGACTTACGTTAGACAAATTCAGCTTTTCAATGGGACTCATTGTGGAGCCAACAAACAGGAAGTACTCTAATCCCTTCGTGATGACAGTAAGGTGGTTACTTGGGTGAAACACATGTTATGGGATCATTTTCAATTCAAATGGCTGCTTCCCCCACTCACATAACAACAAAATTATCATTTTCCTACTTTATTTCATTATGATCTTCTTTCTTTTGTATGCTGTTAGCTTTTGTTGCCTCTTGAATGTGGTAAGTTTGTTAGTTGTAGAAGTGCACAACTACAAAGTGATTGCCTTTTGGGTTAAAGCTGTGCACTATAGATTCTGGATGGCTATTGGAATCTTCTAGTCGTAAAACTAGTAGTTTCAAGTTAGGTTGCTGCTGGGTAGTGGCTTTCTTGTTTGGAGGCCTACTTATGTTTTTTGATATTTCCTTTTGGAATCTACCACTGCACTAGTGATGTATAACTGTGGGCGTATGAATTCAATTGTGGTTTATGTTTTGTGACAGTAGAAATGTTGCTGATGCAAAAGAAAATATAGAGAAGAGAGAACTACATCAGATTTCACCTGTTATTTATTCATGAAACTTTTGAGGCCGATTTGATGCAAATGACTGCTGCAATGTTTGCTTATCACTTGAAAGTTGAAAATGCAACTTTCAACAGTAGAAATAGGAAAATACACAGCTGATGCATGTGTACAACAAATGGCTTTTTTATTCTATATACAAAGTAGTGTATGAACTAATGTATTAGTACAACCTTTGCCTTGGTAACTTAATCGAGGATTAATTGTTTGGGAGTGAGATACCTAATTATGAAGCTATTGCAGCTAAAGATTTGGTGATCACAGAACAAATTGCTAGTAGGAACTTAATAGCCATTACAAACTGGACATTTGAGGAATTCAAGTATGCTACATGTTTAATGGAAGACCTTAGATATCGTGATGTCATCCAAGGAATGAAGAACAACAACCAAATAATACATTTCATTAGATTTAAGATGCAACATGAGGATTGTTTTCCTTGAATTGTAATGTTGCATACCTTACTATTAGCATAGAAAAGTAGATGGTTACAAATGTGGTGTTATTTTTATATGTGAGTTTCTTCTTTGTAACGAATGATTTTCATATTCAATAAACAATTTGTTCATGTATCAACGTATGGAAAAAATTAATAGATCTTTTTCAGTTTGAATATCAATTAAAATCATTCACTGCAAATATGTTTCTTTAGTTCACTTGCAGAATTTGTTGTAAACAAAAATGGATTTGAATGATCATGCCTTTGACGCTTTGAGTGCTGCAATTGCTGATGATCAAGCACGACTAAGGAAAATTTGTGTGGCTATTATGCTCAAAATGGTGCACTTAAGCAGGACACGGATGGACATTATGACAACCATTACACCCTTCATCTTTCGTCCAGTGAGACTACCCAGCAATAGTTATCAATTCACTGGCCTTCAATGGATACAAGACATGCTGGGCGGGCATCCAATTATACTGTTTGACATGTTCTGGATGAACAAAGATATAAACTTGAAGTTGTGTTCAGACTTCGAATCTAATTACCATCTATATCCACATACGAAATTGCATGTTATGGAGTGTTGGTATTTTCTTGTATATCATAAGTAGAGGGGTTCTAACAGAGATGCTAATGAGCGATTTGCACGTTCGGGGTCCACTGTAAGTGAGCATTTCCGTCATGTTTTGGACGCGGTTTCCGACTTGCATCTGATTATCTACGACCCCGAGACCCAACCTTCAGCTCTATTCCAAATCACTTGCTGTCAAGTCCCATGTATTCTTAGTTTCAGATATTTTAATTATACTAGTTTTACATTCTTTGTTTTTGCCAAAAAACAGTAATTGACAACTTTATGTTTTAATAAATCTTGTAGGGGCTATTGGGGCACTAGATGGGTGCCACTTTAACATGACCATCATTTCAGAGGACATATTGAAGTACATCGGGCACAAAGGAAATGCTAACCACATACTTTTCCACCAGTGCTGATAGATTTGCTGATGCTGCTATGTTGACATTGTTGTCTTCTTACTGTGCCTACCAATAAAAATTAATGTGTGTATTTCTGATTTAAAGTTAGCCGTTCTAATCTAATTTAGTTGTTCATGTTTTTTAATTAGGGAAGTACTACTTGGCAGATAAGGGATACCCTGATAGAAAAGGAATACTCATGCCTCACTCAAGAGTAAGATACCATTAGGGTAAGTGGCGAGCTGCTGCTGCAAGAGGACTGCACGAGTATTTTAACCGGGCCCATTTTTCTCTGTGATCGTGTATTAAACGATCTTTTGGCATTCTTAAGGGTAAATGGAAAATTCTTAATCGAATACCACAATATCAACCGGAGAACCAGAATATGATTATTGTTGCTTGATTTTCTTTGCTTAACTAGATAAGAATGGCAAATCTAGGTGACCCAACGTTTGACCTTGTCGATTCACATCCTGGGTATATGCCACGTGGTGTTGAAGGGCAAATGTTTTGCTGCTAAGCTAGTTAATGCTTCTTTAACTGCCTCTCAATCACAAGGACATTGTGTTGGAGGTGCACAAATGGTACAACTCAGGAATCAAAAGACTGAAGCGATGTGGGCTGAAAGAAATGCACTTCAGGTTCGTTAAGTGGACGAAGTTGTTTGTGCTAATCTATAACTAGTTTATTTTGGTAATGGTGTCAGGTGTGCTGTTAGATCAGACGTTGATAAAAATGCTACAACTGGTAGTGGTAGTGGTGTGCTAAACATATTCAGTATTTTGAATTTTGTTAATGTCCTATTGTGAGGTTGTAATGAATCTGGTCTTGAGATTTTGGCTTCTGTCTGAAAGAAGGTGGGAATGTGATTTCTCGTTGCTGTAATGAATCAAGTATTGATTTTGTGGCTTCTCTCTGGAAGAAGATGGTTATGGGATGTTGTGTCTTCTCATGTGGTTCTTCATTGTTGTATTCTCATTTAATTTTCTACATTCTCGCTTTTGTGTGAAAGAAGATTCACATGTGCTTAGTTGTAGCGGTTTTGTGTGCACCGCAATTCACTTGACCAGATTTGCTAATAGGGGGTTACATAGCCAATATATTGCACTGCTACCCATTTCAGTGGTTTTGTTTGCACTGCTAGCCTATTACTGAATGAGACCCATGTCAATTTTAATGTCAGACTTCTTCCCCTATAGTATTGTTACTCCTCTCTAGTCATATTTTATTAAGCAGGTTGTGCAAATTTTTTGCTGTCTTTGAATCAGTATGAGCAAAGTGATATCCAAAGAACGTATGTTGATTGCACTTGTTGATAATTTGCTATTCGAAGTTTTATAGCAGCTCAATGTTGTCTGCTCTTGTCGACAATGTCCAAAGAATGAAAATTCCACATGAATGATGAATTCAACATGGTATTATGTAGACAATTATTGGCAACATCGAAAAATTGAAATGCTACAATTAATGTCACCATATTTTATCGTACAACCGGAAGCACCATGCCGTGTGCTTATGGTGTACGCATAGAAAAAATAGCTAATGTGCATGTGTCGTATTTTAAAGTTTTCTATTTTGTTTTTAAAATTTAGAAAACAATTTTTTGATTAAAATAAATCTACTATTACTGATAATTGTTAACTAAAAAAAATCTTTCAGTTCTAGAAGCAAATGTGAAAGACAAAAACAAATAATTCTACCTTGGTCCCACTCAAAAAATATATATTTAATATGTGTTAATATATATTATAGAAATTCTGTGTTACATAAATATGAATATATATTATATGTAAATTATAAAATATTAATATATATCATTTATAATTTAAATAAATATTATTATATACTATTAATATATATGAATATTAATATATATTACTTATAATCTAAATAAAATTTTTAAAATAGTAATTATGATATATAGCAATATTAGTAAATATTATTTTTATTAAATAAGTATTAATATATATTATTGAAAATTTATGTTACATATATTATTTATAATTTACATAAATATGATATATATTATATGTAAATTATATAAATATTTATGTTTAATTTATAATTTAAATCTTAGTGTATACTATTAATTTCTCTCTATATTATATTTCTATCTCTATTCTATATATATATCTATATTATTTTTAGGGGTCATTAACCTATTAAGCATTCTTTTTTTTGATAAATCTAATTATACATTGTTAAGCGATTGAAATAAGCTTACAAATGAGAACATATTATCAGATTATTTAGAATAAGTTAATGTCATTTCAAACTAATTAAATTATGCTGAAGTTATTAGTTATCAGCTACCCTTCCGTTCAACAATATCTGTCATTTTATAAATTTGCACACTTATTATGGAAAGTAGAAAAATGACGTATGTACCCCATTTTTTACTTTTCCATCTTGATAAAAATTATTGTTATGTTGAATAGTAGGATTAAAAGTGGATAAAATGTGTTAAAAAGCTAGAATGATATATATTTTCAAATAAGAAACCCATCCTCACATCCCATCGTGTTTGAAAGTAGGGGTGAGCATTTGAACTGGATCATTTGGATTTATCCAAAATCCAAATTAAATCGCTTTTTTTTATTTTTAACCGAATTCTAAAACCGAATTTAAAATTTTAGTTATTCAGATATCCGAATTATAATTCGGTTTGGATTTCGGTTTTAACCCTATAAAATTCGGTTAACCGAATTATCCAAACTTCTTTTAAAGAAAATCTATAAATCTTTGCTTAATAGTTAATACTCTTTAAACATGACAAACAAAACGTCAAAATTCAAAACCCTATCTCGCATTGCTTCAATCCTTCAATTATAAAATGTCATACTATTCTTTTTTCGTCAAATTAATTATATATAACTGGTTGTTTTAGAACATCGTTCATCGCTGCTCACCCCTAGTTTGATGTAACTAGTCTAATGTTTGAGTGAGTTCTTTCGTTTCTGTTGTGATGAATTGACAACTAGGGAATTCACAATTTTCTAGCAGCTTATGGTTATTACTGCTACCGATGATGAACATGAAATAAAAAAACGTGTTTGGTTTTTTTAAAAAAAAAATCGGTAAATTGAATAAAATCGGTTTTCGGTTTTTTTTTTTATTTCGGATAATTGAAATCCAAACTGAAGGAAATTTTGGATTTCAGTTCGGTTTTGGGTTTTCAACTTTAAAAAAAATCAGATTTTGGATAATTTGGATTTCGGTTAATTCAGTTTTGATCAAAATTTGGATAATTCTGTTAAAGACCGAATTAACCGAAATCTAAATTTATTTTTATAATTTGGATTTCAGTTAACCGAATTATCCAATGATCACCCTGTTTGAAAGAATCAGAAACGCACAAGTTTCTTTTTGGTCATTTCACGTTTGTTAACTAAATCTTAAAATTCAAACACGTACTTTTATAGAGACCACAACACCATAGAAAAGGGGGTCAATTTCAAATTTGAAGGCGAAATTGAAAATTTAGGACGAGAGAAAAAAGCTGTGGAAAATTACCTGTAACTAGGCATTGATCGGATGACCGTCTTCTGTTTAGAGACATTATTATTATTACAGGTGTCAAAATTGAGGTTCTGGTGTAGTAAAAATCAGATTTTTTATTACAAAAATTATTACTATAATTGTTATTAGTGATAAGTATTTCGTTATCAAAGTTAGTACTAAAGACTAAAAGAAAATTGAAACTACAATAACAATATAATGTGACAAAATCATATTTTAGTAAGGATATAACTTTTAATAACGAATAACAAATAAATTGATCTTTGGTTACGCCATCTCATGTAATGACGGTCGTTACAATAAATTGAATTAGTAACGATTTTGATTTTCGGTAACGATTTTTTATTATTACCAAACATCTATATTCTAGTAGTGATCAGAATCCATCCCAAAAATAGTTTAGGTCAACTCGAACACGATCCGTACTGGAACCGAGTGATATTTCTTCAACCGAATCCGTAACAGGTTGATTTGAACTTGATTCGTTTTTTTTAAATATTTTATTTTTCAAAATTTTGGATTATTTAATAAATAAAAAATATATTTTAATATTATTAAATTATTATGTACTATATTTAATCATATATTTCTGATTACATGATTAATTTAGTCATAATTTAATCATTAAACGCTAAGTTAAGTTATTATAAGGTAAATTCTATATTTATTTATTTTTAATTTTTCGGGTTTGGGTTGAAGCAAAATGGGTTGTACTTGTAATGATTCAACCCGGACCTGAACATAAAATCTTTTTGGGTTAAAAATCTCAACCCGAACCAGGTGAAGTTTTGGGGTTTGGTCAAGATTGATATCCCTATTTCTCACTATTACCTTCTTATGGCATTGTCTCGTCTTTGGATTTCATATTTTTAGGTAGACATTTTATGTTGGTGTAACTCAGACCTTAATTAGTGATGTATGATATTTTCCTTAAAAAATCATATTTATCTCCGGTGGATATCCTTTTGTATTAAAAACTTGATCCTGATTTTAATAAAGTTATGAGAGAATGCTATGATTTTGGGTTCTGGTTATAAGAATTAGAATAAATAAATAAAACCCTTTGAGATTTTGAGATAATATAGTTCGCTTCCTTGTAATTATCAATATTATTTTATAACCAACCTGAGGTTAGAGGATCCCAACTATGAGTCCAAACTGCAGTTCGGTTATTATTCCGTTAAATACATGCTGACTTGTAAGCTTATCCAAAATAATAGTGCCAAGCTGGAAAAAATTCCAACTCAATCTCTCTCATCTCACTTACCTCCCGTTGGAAAATCAAGTGAGTAGGCAGTGTTTTTTTCCAGCGTGATACTATTATTTGGATAAATTGACAGATCAGCATGTACTTAACGAAATAATAACGGATTTACAGTTTGGGGCTCGTAGTCAAGGATCCTGTTACCTCAAGGTAATTATAAAAATATTGATAAATACAACGGGTGAACTGTATTATCCTAAAACCTTAAAGCTTCTAGTAGTTAACTCTTAAGAATTAATATGCCACTTTTATGGCTAATTTGCTGCGTTCGGAGTTGTCATTTTGATGGTTGTTTTGTGGTATAAATGAGGTGGTCCCCACGTGGGTCCCACGTGGGTCCTATCTTCTACTCCAATAATATATTGCCACATATAAAACAACCACAAAACAGCCAGACCAAAACAACCACAAAACAACCATGCCGAACAGAGTAACTCATATAAGGTATTTCATATTTTTGTTCCTACTTATATGTAGTAAGCATAAATTTGTTGGATTGGCTTGACTTCTCTGTATAGTCATGACATGGGACTAGAGCTGCTCAAAACTTGCCCGGCCATGAAAAAAGCCCGATAGGCCCGAATCTGACGGGCTATCCGGGCAGGCTTGGACAAAAAAACAAGCCCGAATAAAAAACTGGGTCGGGCGACGGCAAATTTTCAAACCCGCGGGCTGAACCCGCTTGACCCGGTTTTAAAAAAATTTTATTAGTTAAAAAAGATATATAAAAATATGTATATAATATATTATTTTTATAGATTACATATATCAAAATTTTATATTTAATATACATATGATATAAAATTTTACTCAAATTTATATATAATAACAATTTTGAAATTAAATATATATTTTTAAAAATTTTAATTTAAAGAATATAAATAAATAAATATCCGAGCAGGCCGGGCACCGGCAGAGCTGAAAAAAACCGGGCCTAGCCCGAAGATATAAAAAACCGGCTTGGTCTCCATGAACAGGCCTGATGGGCCTAAAAATCTCATTTGCCCGGCCCGAACCCAGCCCGCCCGTCCGGATGATCACCTCTACATGGGACTAACCAGATACCTCGGATTTAGGGATGGCAACGGGTCAGGTTCGGGTAGGGTGATGCTCCACCTGACCCGTCACCCGTTTTTCACCCGCATCACCCGACCCGACCCGACCCGTCACCCGTAACTTCATCACCCGTTTCACCCGTCACCTGCGGGTGAAACGGGTGAACCCGTCACCCGTTTATATATTTTTTTAGTAATATTTTTTTGCTCTTGACACTTTATATAAGCTTATTTTAAAAAAAATCATTCATATTTGTTCAATAATATGTACCACATCATCTAATATCAATAACATAATTAAAACATGAAATAGTAGCCAAAATATTTCTAAATTATCTCGATAAATATGAGATAAGTATATATTTTTTATTTAATATAAGTGCATACGGGTGACGGATCGGGTGAATGGGTCGGGTGACCGGGTGAAAAATCTTCACCCGACCCGTCACCCGAACCCGTTTCACCCGTCACCCGTTTTTCACCCGTTTATTTCGGGGTATCACCCGTTTTTGCGGGTCGGGTGGTCGGGTGAAACGGGTACCCGTCACCCATTGCCTTCCCTACTCGGATTACTATTAGTCTATTACCTGTTTTATTTTTTCTTTTGTTTACCTTTTAGCAAATATTACGTCACATTAACGCACAAACATCAACATATCTCATATTGATCGTTAGTGTTGTGAAATACCCCTAACCTTAAAAACTTGATTAAATGATCTAATAATGGTCTAAGATGGTTAATAAACATCTAAATACCATTGGGGAACAATCTAAAAGATCTCAACAAGGCAAAACATGCTTTAAGATCGGTAAAGCCAAAAATGTGCTTTAAGACACCATAATGATTGTATGACCTCAAATAGGATCCAAAGTGGATTCCTAAGTATTATAATTAAGTAAGGAACACAACAAAACTGTTCTCAAAGAAAACTAAGCTCAGAAACACCCTGTGACATAAAATGTGCACTAAAACACCTTAACACACGTTTTTGTGTATGAGCTCTAAGATAATGACTTTTTGTCATTTTAAAGACTGGAGTATATCATTTAAATCATTAATTTGACATGATAGACTATATTTTAAAGTCTAAATCAAAGTTTGAAAAAAAAATCAAAATATGACATTTATTTGTGAATAATAACCTAAATAGTGCATTTTTAAGCAAATTGACCAAGTTTGGTCAATGGTCAATTAATTGACCCTTCTAACCTCATGGATGTTGGCAGGCAAGGAGGAGGGAGGACAGCACACACAGCATTAGTGCTAAATATCTACTTAAAGTGATGATTCAGCATTTTACTATTCCTTTTTTTACATTTTAACCATTTAAACACCTTTCCTCTCATTCTCTTGCCTCTTGTCCCATTCCAGCCGAGCCCTTAGCCCTTCCAAACTCTCTCAAGCTGTGTTCTTGAGTAAGGAAGACAATTCAATCTCTTAAGCACCTAAGGTAATGGTTTAAGGCTTATTTTAGCTCTTTTTCTTCATCTCTTCATTACCTACACTTGGAGCTCATGATCTATCACTTCCTATGGCTCATTCTCAGTGTTTTAAGGTTAGAACAAACACCAATCTTGGCTGAAGCAAGTCTAGGACCAAGGTTGTTCAAAACTACATTAGAAGGTAAAAACATACCTTAAGCTTCTCTAGTCTTCATGCGGTTTTCTTCTTCTGATTTTTGTGAGTTTATTCACTCATAATCTTCATATTTACATGTTCATTCAGTTGGTTAACCATTTGGAGCAAGGGTGGCCAAATTCAAAGGAAATACCCTTCTTTAAGGCATTGTGCCAAGGTAAAACCTATTACCATGGCAGCTTGTTGTGGTCTAGCTATTTCCTATGTTGACATGGTGAATTTAACACCATTTTGTGTGTTTTATTCAGGCCGAATTCCTTTGGAAGTTCCCTTGCATTTTTAAGGTGATTTTTGCCTTAAATCTTACATTAATTGTTCTTTATGGTTAAGCTCTTGCTTGGAGTGTAACCATATCTTATTTTGGTGTATTAAACATGTCTAAATGATGTGATGAATTTTCCTCCAAGCTGCCGAGTTGTTACAAGGAGAAACCAAGGTATAAACACCTTAAAACTTATGATTTTATGAATTCTTATTAGCATATATATTTATAATGCCGAGAGTGGAGTTAATTATATGGGTTATTCTAACCTAAGCATGGAAAAAAATGACTAAGATAAATTAAGCTAGTCATTTAAGTGATTTAATTAACATAATGGTCAAATTATGACATTATGTGGAAAAATAAATAAACTACAGCAAGGCCGTGAGTTTATTGTATAAATTGAGCTATTTATGTGTAATTTTATGTTATAAAGCAAAGTTGTAATAAGGCCATGTCATTAGGCCATTTTAATTTAAGTTTAAAGCTTATTTAGTTTAATTTATGCTTATATAATTAAGTTTGGGGTCAAATGGTAATTACTAGTGAAATATAAAGCCGTGGGCTTATTTTAGAGGAGTTTAGGGTTTTTAAATGAATTTAATAAAAATTATAACATTTTATAAAGTTTTGGGTCAAAATTGTAAAAATAGAAAACTATGGGGTATAATTAGTAATTACCGAAAGTTTGGTTCCCATTTGGCATTAGAAGTCAAAGTTGACTATATAGGAGACTTTGACCAAGTTTGAAGAATTTAAGGAATTAAAATACTACCTTATATTAAGATAGTTATTAAATTGTAAAGATTTATAAGAGATGGGGTTATGTGGTGATTTCCGAAAACTTGGGGTACTAAATAGAACTTATAACATACCTTGGGTTATTAGGAATTTTTAGAAGTTTATTTGGTTAAATTTGGAGTTTATATGAATTATAAAAGTATAATATATGATATTTCATAACATTTGTTACAAATGGGTAACATATGGGCAAAACCGAGATTTATAGAAAGTATAAGGTTAGAAATGATATTTATAACCTTTTGGTATAGTTTGGGAATTTTTGGAGTTATATACAAGGTTTTACAAAGATATATGTATAATATATAGTTTTAATGACATTAGAAAACTATGTATTATAAATTGGGTTAGATTTATGATTTATGGAAGTTTAGTGGTTTATAGTGAAAGCCGAAATATAAGGGGCTATTTGGTAATATATAACAATTTGTAACTATAGGTTATAATTGTTTTAATGACATAAATGTCATAATATATGTTATATAACTATAATATAACATTATATTAATTATGTGGTGGATTTTGTAAATATTTAAGAAACTAAGTGCTGTTCGGAATTATGGGCATTTTTAAATAAAAATTTATAATATGGTTTCAAGTGTTATAAAGGGTATAACATTTATAATATAAGAAATATTCATTAAAAGGGAATGAATATATTATAAAGATTTACCATATAATAAAGAGTCCCATAATACATATATATATATAAATATATATTTTGGAGTGGAAAATATAATATGGTTTAATAACTATATATTGTGGTAATTAAAATGATATATGATAAAGAGAAAAGATTTACAAACATTAGATATGGAAATTCTAAATGTTAGGAGTATACATGAAATAATAAGGATTTATATATAGTCCAGAGTATCTTTACATAAGAATTATACTCCATTAAACTTGGAAAAACAAACCTTAGGAAAATAAATACTAAGGTGAAATGTATAATATATGATAAGAATTATACATGCAATATAGAAACAAACTATATAATATACAAGGGTATATTAACACTACATGCGATAACGAAGTTCAAACATCAAGTATATTAATATACGTGACAAGACTACGCATGTAGTATAACGTTTTTTTTTCAAATCCTGAGTTAAGCCGAAAACCCGACAAACGTTGACAGTTTATAACGGGGGGATTAACCGGGAGGTATTAGTGACGGTACGGGGTACCGTAGAGTTATGTTGTTATACGAGATTCTAATCAGTAGCGTTATGTATTATTTAGACTGTTAGAGACGACACAAGGAGCATTCGGATCTAGCTGATTCATACTCCACCGTTATACAGTCAGGGTGAACGGTATGTTGTTACGTGTCTCTGATTGTCTCTGAGGGCTTCCTAAGTTCGGACTTCTGTGTGATCTGTGATAAGATTGTTTGTCTGAATGTGTGATTAAATATGCATGAACTGTATATTTATAGCTGCTTATTATATACTGTTGTTGCGTTAACAGTATCGGTTCGTATATATGAACTTATGTATATAAAACGAACTAGCGGCTGTGGTGCTATCTTATATGAAATATAAGGATCGTCAGAAAAACGTTGTAGCACTAGGATAATAAGATATACATATTATCCGAGACTTTTATACGGAGCATTGGCCTTTCTAAACGCCGCTCTCATATCTGACACTGGATCCCGAGTTTACAGACTCCGGATTGGACTATTGACCTTAGTCTGCTGTGTTAGAAAATTTGGTAATGCGATGCGATGGTATAATTAATAAACATAACAAAGCCAAGAGGATGTGGCTCTTGGTGCGCGCTGTGATCACAAAAACGATACTAGGATGTCCGCGTACGGGTCCGTAAGTATCAAGAAAATTTCCCGTGAGCTAGGATGGCTCGTTGGTCGGAGACTCTACCGCTGGAGTGGCTACTGCCGTGGGTGACCCGCCATAGTATATGGGTAATTTAGAGACTTGTCGTTTTAACAAGGCGTTGTCACTAGATATAACTGAACATTTATTACAGTTAAGACTTGTACAGTGGCGAACAATATTGGTTTCTATACCAAGGACGGGAGATGATACTTGTTTATTATTCTCGTTGTTTCGCCTTGTTGTTCACTGGTTATACTGTGTGGTTTATATATTGTGTGGTAATGGTTGTGTTATTGTATGAATATTACTGTTAAATGTTTTTTTACAGTTTAAATATTAAAACGGTATTGCATGTAACGAATCCCATGCTCTCGACCAATTAATTGAGGGGTTTGAGGAGGCATGACGGGGCATGTGATAACATACTCTGCAGGGGCTGATTCCATACCATAAATCACTTTTATTTCAGGTGATTAGCTGGTGGTTCGACGCGAGGCGCGACTGTTGTGATTTACTGTTGGTTGAGACTTGTTACGGTATGAGACTACTGTTGATTTGGACTCGGGTTGTGTTAAACCGAGGTGTATTATGGTTAGACGCTCACGAGTACGGTTTGTAATAACGGTTGTTGTTGGATTTGTTTTTAGAATGTTTAAGCACTACTATCTATCTCTTGTGGTCACTGCGGGAATACGTTTCGTAAGTTGATTATCATGTAACTCGTTATCACCCGTATGGGCGAGTGATAACAGTGACACCATTAGAACGACAGTCTGTTATTTACCGCTGCGATTTATTTGCTAGGTACGATATTTATCTTATAATTAGGAGCCGGATTTAGTAGGGGTGTTACATGTTATCTCACAACTTACAATCACTAGCATATCCTTACATTCAAATTAATTTACATTAAATAGTAGTACTAAGTTGTTCCTGTCCCCCTCAGTGCTCCATGCGGGATCTTCTCCAAGTTGCTCTAGTTTGCCAGGCTCTGTCTATTTTGCTAGCTGGGTAGTATTTTGTCGTGTGGAGAGTCTTCCTTCTCTGGTTCTTGGCTCATTGGTGGAGGAATTAGTTCTGACTTGGTTGCGTTCACTGGATTTGGGAGTTCCCTAGTTGTTTGAACCTGTATTGCGGCCTTTCTAGGGGGTGTTGAGTCCTCGTCTTCGCTCTTCCCAGTGTCTCTGGTTCTGGTTGTCTCCGATTTTCTGTGATTTCAAAGCTCAGTGGCGGGGTAGTGTTTAGGTTTCAGTTTGGTTTTGAAGCTCAGTGGCGGGTGATTATTCCGCCAGGATGTAGGCTGCTTCTGGCTCTATTTGTGCGTAGCTCGGGGGCGGGAGGTGAGTCCGCCGTTTTGGTAGGCTTTTGTCTTCGACCGGTTCGGTAGTCCTGGGTGTCTGATAGTATTTTCTCTGGTCTGGGATTGGCTTAGCCGTTTGTCGGTTTTCAGTGTCTCTCGAGCTTCAGTTGGTGGAGGACAGGGTCAAGTAGTATTCAGTCAGATTAGTTGCTTATCTCTCAATTGTAGGGGTCTGGGGAAATCCAAGGCTGTGTATTGGATTAAGAGTCAGATCTTAAAACTCAATCCGGACATAATCTTCCTCAGTGAAACCCACAAATCCTGGATATATATGGAGATATTCTTTGGTGAATTCCCTCAGTATCATGGGCTAGCGGTTGCCAGCAGAGGAATGAGTTGGGGCCTTTGCCTTATGTGGAAGAATTTTATATGCTGTTTGATTTTATCCCAATCTCGGCAACAATATCTGCGACTATGACGATCCCAGGGGATCTTCAATTTGTTTTCACCGGTTTTTATGGATGGTCCAATTGGGCTCTTAAGCATTTGTCCTGAAAACTTCTCTGGGTACTTAGTAATCAAGTCTTCTTGCCATGGGTGATAGCCGGGGACTTTAATCAGATTTTGCATGCCTCTGAGAAGATTGGGGGAAGGATTAGACATGAAGTGCATATGACCCCGTTCAGAGATGTTATTGCAGAATGTGGCCTTGATGATATCGGGTTTTTTGGAGAAAGCTCCACCTATACCAACCGCCAGGAAGGGGATCTCAATTCCCATAGTAGATTGGACAGAGTTTTCTGCTCTTCTGTGGGTTTGCAGGTCTTCCCCAATATTTCAGTGAGCATTTACCACGAGAAGCTTTAGATCATTGCCCCCTGTTTATCCGTTTCTTTGGTCAACACAAAATCCCGGCAAAAGTCTTTCGATTTGAGCACGGTTGGTGTCTGGAGTGTGCAGAGATAGTGGCTGAAGTTTGGAGTAACAGTTATTCTAGCATAACTACCCCTTTGGGGCTGTGCGCCAGGAAACTCAGTGAGTGGAAAGGTTGGTCCATCTCCAAGATTAAATGGAAAATCAATAATAAGAGGAAATAACTGGGTAATATCTTCATTAGTGATAGTTCCTTGGGAGCTATCAATAATAGGAAGAGACTTCTCCTGGAAATAGAGTTACTCTCATTCCGTGAAGAAATCTGGTGGAAACAAAGATCAAGAGATAAGTGGTAAGAAGGTGACAAGAATACGGGTTATTTTCATGTAAGTGCCCCTTCTTCTAAAAGATCAAAAGAGATTTTTGGTCTAAGGGATTCAGGGAATAATATGCAATATTCTTGGCATAGGATTGAATTCATTGCCAGGGAGTACTTCCAAACTTTGTTCACATCTTCCCACCCCCAGGCTGACAGGGACTTTACTGTGGCAGTGGAGGGCCGTCTTAATGCCAGATATGCTACTAAGCTCGGGAGACCTTACTCCAGAGATGAAATCATATCTGCAGTGAAGCAACTTGGTTCTAACAAAGCCCCAGGGCCAGACGGCTTCAACGGTAAATTCTATACCACCTTTTGGCACATTATAGGAAATCAGATTATAGATGCAGTGTTGCCTATTCTCAGAGGCTTCCCTATCCCGGATTCCTTGAATGATTATTTCATCACTCTTATTCCTAAGATGGTGGGTGCCACTGATATTGAGAAATTCAGACCTATTGCCCTTTGTAACATTGTTTACAAGATCGCTTCTAAGACCTTGGCAAACCGGATCCAGCACATTCTCCCCCACCTTATATCTCACAACCAGTCTGGTTTTGTGAAGGGCAAACTTATCACGGATAATATCTTGTTAGCTGGGGAGATCCAACACTTTTTAGAGAATAATCAAGCTGTCAAGAATGGCTTCTTCGCTCTCAAATTGGATCTCAGTAAGGCCTATGACAGATTAGTGGTCTTTCCTTCAAGATGTTCTTTCCTCGATGGGGTTTCCTTCGAATTGGGTTACTCCAGTCATGAATTGTGTCAGATCAGTCAGATGTTCCATCCTCATCAATGGCAAGTCAGGTAAGCCTTTTACCCAGTCCAAAGGCATTAGACAAGGTGATCCTCTTTCCCCTTTCTTATTCATTATGGCTCAGGAAGCCCTTTCTAGTTTCCTTAATAAGTCCGACAGTAATGGAGACTACCAAGGGATTAAGCTTTCTCCCAGTTGCCCGTCTATATCTCATTTAGCCTTTGCGGATGACCTTCTCCTCTTTGGTAAAGCCAACCCCACAAATATCTCCCACCTTAACCAGATTCTTACCAAATTCCTTCAAGCTTCGGGACACAAAATAAACCACCTCAAATCGGAATTAGTGTTTAGCAAAAAATTATCTCCCTTCATCAAAGGAAACCTATCCAACTTGCTGAATGTTCAAGAGGTCACCTGCTTCACCAAATATCTGGGTCTCCCCCTTAAGATAGGTAGGAGGAAGCATGATCTCTTTACCTATCTCTTGGATTATGTTCGCAAAAGAATATCCAGTTGGACTAAACCTATGGCTCAAGCAGCTAGATCTATCATGGTTTCCAGTGTTCTCCAGTCAATTCCCAACTATACCATGTCCCTTTTTGCACTCCCCAAGGGTATCATCATGAAACTCAATTCAGCATTCTCTTCCTTCTGGTGGAGTGGAAAAGTTGAAAAAAAGGCTCTTCATTGGACTAAATGGTCTAAGATGTGTGAACCTGTGGATCAAGGTGGTCTAGGTTTCAGAGAAGTGGAGAACTTTAACAAAGCTCTTTTGGTTAAACAGCTTTGGAGATTACTTACGGTCCCGGGGTCTTTGGTAGCTCAAGTCATGAAACATCTTTATTATCCTCATAATACCATTAGAGATTGCATTCTTGCCAGCAAAGGTAGCCCTATCTGGAAGTCTATATCCTCCGTGTTGAATTTGCTCAGAGATGGTTCTCGTTATCAGACTACATCTGGGGTTGGGCATGTCACGTCTCTAACCCAAGATACGGTTAGTAGGAATAACTAGATTTGGATTCTCTCCAAAGATAAAAAGTTTTCGGTCAAATCGGCATACAACTTTCTGGTGGATGAATCAGGTGATGTTAGTACTTCCAGTCAAGCTCATTATATCGGGAGAGTTGGGAAAAAGATCAGATCCTCTCTTTGTTGCCCTAGAGTGAAGCTTAATCTCTGGAAGTTTTTGGGTAATATCATCCCGTGTCAGGAAAACCTAGCTAGGAGGATCGGAGGTGACTCCAAATGCTTCTTCTGTGGGGATAAGTATAATCTGGCTCATTGCTTCTTTCATTGCCGTGCAGTGAGTGAGATATGGAAGGAGTTGATTGATGTTAATGGTGTTCCAAAGAATGCAGATGGGATGATCGATTGGTTCATTCGAATGACCAGCAGTTGGAGTGCGAAGAAGCTCTCCCTCATTGCCAATAAACTTTGGGTTATTTATGCCTCGAGGAACAAAGTCAAGCATACCCCAGAGTTATCGTGGTGGAAAGAAGTTGAGGTAAACAGTTCCTTTACCGAAGCTTATATTCTGGTTATGAAGACCTCTTCTCCCCTTACTTCATAGAGAATGTGGCTGCCTCCGCCCATTGGTTTCCTCAACATTTGCACAGGTATGCTTTCTAGTCGGTATAGGGACCGGGTCATAGCGGGCATAATTCGTAATGACCGCGGTACACCTATTGTAGCTTTCAATAGGAGAATTTCTAGCACCATAGAAGTGCAGTATGCTGATATCAAAGCAAAATGAATTGCTATGGAGCTTGCTATATCGGTGGGTAGCCATAGTATTTGCTTTGACTCAGTTGAAAAGTATTTCGAGGATGTACTAAATCTGGGAGACATTAGAAGGGATAATGCTAGTTGGGAAGATATTTCTAAAATTAGAGAATTATTGTCTAAGTTTTCTAGCATTGTAAGGGGAGATTCTACTTTGTATGAGAACTACCCGGTTAGGCTAATTTGTAGTATGGGTAACCATCACTTCGAAAATACGGTGATCTGGATGGGGGAACATGTTCCCCTAGTATTACTATGGCATGTAAGTTAGATATGGACCTTGCAGGACAAGAGGGAATTAGCTCTATTGGCTCCGATGGTGATCTCAATTTATATCAAAACAAAATTTGTTGGATTTAAAAGAGAATACTTTTTATAATCGTCAGTCATAATAAAGATAAATATACCACAAATTCCATTCATCTTCTTCATTTAAAAAAAAAAAGCATTTTACTCCATTTCTAAGTTTAAAAAGTGTACACCCAACATCCAAAATCTGCAAAACGGACATGTACAACACGAGTCCTGTAAAATTGTAATGTGTATTAATAATGCATTAGTGTTATCTCACCATCACCACTAGCAAAATAGTTCCTTTAAACTATAAGATCCACTGCTGGGTAGAGAACCAACATCACAACTACATGAATCACTTCCCCTTCCATCCCACATATAGTCCGCAAACTCCTTGTAAGCCTTCTCTGTAAGATGGAATGAATCCCAAAACAAGTAATTTCCTATGTCACTGCACAACTCGAACTCCAGCTTTGAAAATCTTCCACCGCAGCTAAACACCCCTCTAAATTCCCCCGTTCCACAGCAGGCGACCTTGCTTTGCTTGAAACCTAATAGTTGTTTTCACGGAGCAATACAAAGATTGATTCAAACTGATAAGATATTGGCCCAATCTTTTATATCATCAACTATATCTGTTAACCCATCAGCCTATGTGCAATACAAGAAGATATTTTTAACCCTTGTTATAGTTGGCTATCATACGACACTTGGTTCATTTGTTATGTTGTGTCCACATAACCTATAAACCTTCTTTCATTTTACGTTGGATGGAATGGGCAGCATAGTTACTACCTGTCTTTTAAAGAAATAAGTGAAGTACTATCAAAATACTAAAATGCCACCAATAATCAAATTAAAACCATTTCCAGGTAGTAACTATTTCTTTTGTTGCAGAAAATAAGCTATAATACGTTGCAGAAAATGCCTTGTTAATGGTTCATTTGTTATATTGCCCACAACACCTTAGAATTTTTGTTTGCAACCACACTTGTACGTAGCTAGTCTGTTCATATATATGTTCTGTTATTTGTATATACCTATCACCTACTTTCATTGTAGAATGAATGGAAGATGCATTACTACCTCACTATTCCATTACTATACACTAGTACTCTGCTTTTATCCTAATCTGGTTGCAAATATAGTTAGATAGATGTATATATATGTGCGCAATTTACTGATAGAAGTATATGTGTGTGTATCTATATGTGCATTGAATATTTTCATCAAAATCTATGTGTGTGTATATAAATATATGTAGTTTGTGTATACCATAAGAGGCGGGGTGGTTGATCCTACAGAGGAGGTTGTTGTAGAGGTCAAACAGCATGAACTTGAACCCTTGTAAATCAGCTTTAAGGTGTGTAACAAGCTTCTGAAGAGCTTTGTTATGAAGCGCTGCGTTTCGTGAAGCTTGTAATTTGTGGCAATCTTGTTGACGACTCTTGTTATCCGAGAGGATTTGGATGCCCGGGAGACATCCAATGGGTGGCACGTTTAGAAAACCAAATTTTCTGCCACCCATCTTGTAAATCTCCTGCAGGAAATGATAACATAAGAATCATGTTGTTGAATCAAACAGTAGTTAAGACTCTTGGCCTCATAGAATTTATAAGGTCCTCTTAATTTGTATCACTTCTGTAGGCACACTCCCGACTATAAAGTTATTAAAAAAGTAAGATGGCATTACTTTTCCTTGATTGCAGGGCCCTGATCTTGACTCGGTTCCTCCTTTTTTGTTTTTTCCTTTTTTGGGGAGGGGGGATGGATCTAAGAGGAGCCTTTAACGTCACATGTATGCAGGTTCAACTTTCTACTACTAGCTAGTACAATAAAGCTAAGGAAGTAGTCATCATGTGGTTTTATTCAGATGACTGGAGTCTGCAGCAGCAGCAGAGGTTTGAATAATGTGTGATCGTGTCACATGCATGTACATTTTATATATTCATCGAGATTCTACACTACTGCACTAGCTATATCTTAGCTTGTTCATGCAGTAGGAAGTATGATCCACTTGCAGTTTACTAGTATCACACTGAGACTTTGCAAAGCATAAGAAAAGCCTTTTTCTTAGGGAGGGTGTTCACACTCACACTCACGCATAAAGAGAAAAAGATTGGTCAAACCACATGAAAAGCCTTTTTTTAGGGAGGGTTCACTAAAATTGTTTATTATAATAAGTTTCACTTACTCTGACTGCGATGCTAATGTTTCCAATCACCATTCCAATGTAGCTATCTTGGGGAATCGAAGTAGAAGAAGAAGAAGAGTTCTTGCTTAAAACCAGAGTCATGTAATCGTTTGTCCCAATGCTGAAAATATACACCGCTCTCTTGATAATACTCTTTGCTTTTGATTTACCAAACTTGTGTCTCATTTCTGCTCCAACCTTCTTGTAATTAATTAGCTGTGTCTGTAGACTAATCACCTACAGAAAAAAAATACTGTTCAGAATCCATATGAAAACACTGATCAGAAGAGGTGCTTATATTCACATATATATATATAAGTTGAAGCTATATATATAGTGTATATATGTATGATGAATCACACTAAACACTCACATCACCCTTAAAAGTCTCGGCGAGTGCACCAGCACCAGCAGATGCAAAATTAACCCCATGTAAGGATGGTGATCGCCTTCTTCCAGGTTGCAGAAATGGAGGAATCAGAGGAAGATTTGCATATTCAGCTGTCAAAAAGATCACTTTTTAAAGCAACACTTAATTTTATGTATTACTTCAACGAATGCCTCTAAATATCAGTCAATTATAATTACCTATGAAGTCTGATATCAAGCGGCCGTCAGAGAATCTCCCAGTGGAGCGATTGAAGAAGGTGATTCCATAAGGCCAAAAGTTTGCCTTGTCAAGAATGGTGGTGTTGATGTAGTTATTATTCCCAGCATCTAAGTATGAATCTCCAAATATGAACAACGACACTTTCCCTCTCGCTTTCGCTTTCACTTCTGCTGAAGAAACAAAATTGGAGTTGAAGTTGAGCAGTAGAAGCACTAGTACTACAACGGGGTGGAGTCTTCTGGCGTTGCTCATTCCTGCAGGTTTCTTCATTTCAGTTGGTGTCAATGTCATGCCCACTTATTAATTTGTAGTACTATATACTAAACTTTTCCTACATTAGCCGCTAGTCCCTCCACTTGTTTTCTATTACTCTATATGTGGAAGCTTCTCAAGCATCCGAGTCATAATCATCCAATGTCATGCCCACTCTCAGTTAATTACAGTTATCAATTACAATCACATGGGTGAATTAATTATAAGATGACTAATACTTTTGTTGTTGACATAATTGATGGCATATGCCGTCATTAAAAGAGAAGACAGGGTGTCTTTATTAAAAGACTTGAATTTTTATATCAAATCAATTAGGAAGGCGACCAAAAATTAACAAAGATGAAGATTCATATAAAGTAAGAATTAGATCTACAACAACAAATAGTATCAATTCATTTTCTAGAATACTAGTGATACATTAAAACTTGCCTCACTTCATCTGATCAAAGGATGCAGCTTAAAACACACTAGTACAAAAAGGCTTATTTCAGCGTCCCTATTTCGGCGGTTGTTCTTATAACTGTCGAAATAAGGCCTTGAAAATTCATTGTCTAAAAAAAAGACACCTATTTCGACGGTTGTTAGTTAAGAACCGTCGAAATAGGGTCATCGAAAATTCTGTGTACAAAAAAGACACCTATTTCGGCGGTTCTAAGCTTAGAACCGCCGAAATAGTGTTGCTGAAAATTCCGTGTCTAAACAATGACACTTATTTCGGCGGTTCTTAACTAGGAACCGCCGAAATAGGTCAATTTCAAAGTTCAATTTTCGCATTTCCAGTTTTTTTAGTCTATTTTTCGCATTCCCGCCTCTCCGCATTCTTTTCTGACCCTTCGCTTCTCTCTCTCTCTTCATTCTCTTCACGCATTGTAACTTTGCAACCGCGCCTCCGCCTTCATTCTCTTCTTGTGTCTGCTCCTCGAACTGCTGCATCCCGCTCACCAGATTGAAGACGGTGCTCAAGTTGTTCAGTCCGAAATCGGTAATATACTCGAACTTATATTTTTCTCTGCGCCTCTCATGGTAATTTTTGCAACCCTAACTGGCGAACAACGAACTTGCTGGCACGCCTCACGTTAATTTTGTAACCGTAACTGGCGAACAAGGAATCAAACATGCTCTTCTACAATCTCTTGAATCAGGGTAATTTTGTAAGGCGAACAAGGAGCATACACGCTCTACGCCTCTATTCATTCTCATCTTGTGTCTACACCTCAGATGAATCACTGGAATTGCTGCATCTTGTGAGTGAGAGGTTGAAGATGGGGCAATAGTATCGATTTTTTTAAAAAAAAATACACCTATTTCGGCGGTTGTTAGCTAGGAACCGCCGAAATAGGTGTGTTTTTTTGTTCTAAAACGCGCCTATTTTGACGGTTCTTAGCTAACAACCGCCAAGATAGGATCGCACACCTATCTCGGCGCACCCCATTTCGGCGGTTCAGAACCGCTGAAATAGGCCCAAAACAACCGCCGAAATAGGCCTTATTTGTACTAGTGACGTGCCTTACTTCATCTAATCAAAGTAGGCAAGCAATGTTGTCGCCTCTAATGGTCTAATCAATGGAGGCGAGCTAGATTGTGGCCTCCGTTTTCTAATATCAATGGAGGCGACTTTAAGGTTGCCTTCATTGAAAAGACCAAAAGAGGCAAGTTTTGTATTTCGCCTCTGTTGCGCATACTTAAATATGATTAACGGAGGCGACTTATGTTAGTTCCCTTTATTGGTCTGTTACAACCAAGGCGAGATTTTATTGTGCCTCTCTTTCTCTGATCATTGGAGGCAAGTTGTAATTTTTGCCTTTGTTTGTATGATTATTGGAGGCGACTTATATTTGTTGCCTCAATTGGTGTGTTATAGTGTCTGTAATCGGAGGTGAGATAATTAAACATGCCTCCTTTGGTCCATTACTCTTATACCATGTAAGTATTCATCGGAGGCAAGGATGTATTCTCATCTCTGTTCGCAAATTACTTTATATCCATTTTCAGCCAAACTCATCCTAATTGCTGAACTAAATCTATCGTTCTTCCTTCCCCATCTCCCTTTTGTGGCTTCAAATTATTCTTTTTTCCTGCATGGAAAACTCCATCAGCTGTTGTTTCCATCTATGCATCCCAATTTTCTGGTTTGTATTCATTATTATATTGTAGGTAATAAGGGGTCAATCCAGTACTACCAATAGGCTGATCAGTTTGACCCATACTAGTGTTGCTGGCTCAGCAGATTGGAACTGGTGATTAGCATATGTATGCGACTGTGAACCTTTAGCTACACTACCCCCATACAAACTGCCCTGAAATACAGAAGAAGCAAAAGAAGAACCAATAGAAGCAGCTATGCCCAAATCAAATATTGGTGCAGTTGTGTCCGTGGAAACCACCATGAATGGGGCATGAACCCGTTTACTGTTTGAACAAACACGACCATTATTACTACCATATTGCACTCCACCAGAGATCCCATGGATGCTCCATCGCAACCACTACCACTGAATTCAAATTGAAAGAAGGGAGTCATGTTGGTTGTGCCATGCAGAACATGAGCTTGAACATCTCCTACACCGTCATCGCCAGTCCCGTTTTGATTTACCTCATGTGGTGTAATTCCTGCAGGAGTAAGTCGTAGCTCTCTATTAGCATATGAGTGTCCCCATGTCAGTTTCATCTTGTCCACAAGATAGGCTAGCCACTTTGAGTTCACAAGTTTGTGAATTCCTCTATTTTACTGAGCATTGTTAGACAATAGTTAGCTAAAATGAAAGTAAAAAAACAAAGTCTTTACTAAAACAGAAATGTCACGACAATGTACCCCATCATTTACCTAGGCCTTCCTAGCAATCCACTCCTCTGGATAGGTGCAGCAGTTTCCAAACTCATTCCATCATAGACCTGTTTGCTTGTTGGTAAGCTCCTTCCATTTCTTCCACCCCCTTTCAGTGTATCACCCTTATTCTTACACTCGTGTCTATCAATATAATCATGACCGTCCCTAAGATCATTGAATTTTCACTAATGTTGGCTCAACGATGTTGCAAACCAACCAAAGATCCACCCTTTCCCAACTGTATCTAAGCTTCAACAACTAGCAGCTAAATTAGGGTCTCAACATCTTCCTTATTCCACTCATGTTTTGTTTTCCTACCTTTCACTTCATCCCCCTCAACTAACTTTCCTTTCCCCTTATCAGTGTCCCTTCTGTTGACCATAACTATATTGTAATCATACGGTTATCAGTTTCAATATACTACAAACATCCAAACATTTTGAAATGTTTGACATTGCATCATATTTTAGTATACAACGTCACATGAGTATGAGAGATAGATTAAGATTCAGTTTGCAAGTGCTAGTAAGATTAGAGGGCGTACATCTGTGAAAATTCAGAAATTATATGAAGGCTATTAACAACAGAACACGCACAAACATAGTATAATTTAATTGCAAATATCAGAGTACAACAACAAAAGCAGAAGTGCCACACGTCACTAACATCTTGTAAGTTATCATTTTGCCCACATATTTTCTATGCATCAACTTCTCTTTACTAGTTTATTTAACAGCTACTATCATGTATTCCACGCACATGGGAAATAATACAATAATAACACAACAATCTAAGCCTTGTAAACATAGTTCCTAATAAGTATACTATATTTCATATCAGTAATGTCTACAATGTCCGATCCAGACATGTGTCAATATAAATAGGAACTTTTTTTCACCTCAGCAAATCGCTATTGAAATTTATATGAGTTTTACCCCTAGGTTTTAGTAAGTTTTCACGAGTTAGTAAGGTGGTCATGCGGGACAAGAAGAAGGCTAAATAGATTAAGGGTCCCTCTTAGCTAGTAAGATTAGTAGGGCTAGAAAGGTATGGTAGACTTATGTTGGTTTCTCCTATCATTTGTTTTGCCCTTGTGGCAATTGGGTCAAGTGCCCCTAACTGTCAAAATAGACGAGAAAGGCACTATGCCATAGTATTGCCATTGTAACTCGATTTTTCCAGCAATTATCAAAAAAAAAAAAACAATAATGCTTGGAAAATCTATAAAGGAAGCAGTAGGAACCAACATGCAAATATCACAAGAAACAGAAACGATAGTAGAGTTTCGATTAGTAGAAAAAGTGTAAAGTAATAGGTAGCAGAACATACCAGATCAAGATGTGGTCCCCTCCGAAGATATGAACTGCGAAGCATTGGAAGGCAAATATAGTTACAAAAGGAAATGTATGTTCAGAAATATCGACAAAAAATAAATAAAAACACCAAATTTCAATGTTCACCTGCTAAAGGCAATTTTTTTTGCAACACTTGGGCGACGCTGCAACCGTATACGGACATAGGAAACAAAAATAAATCTGCAAACTGATTTCATACTGAAAATGGAATGAAATTGAAATAGGTTACAAGAAATTACCTTCCGATGGTGCAGCTTCGCATTGAATAGGTCATGTATTTAAAAAATTATGGTTGTCGTCTCGAACCATTCAAGCTTGAAAACAAGTCTTTAGACCCTCAATCCTCATTGGGCTTAAAAGTGGAAGACGTTGTTGTTGTAGTTAACCCATATGTATCCATATAAATCATTCACATTACTATCCATATCTCGATTTGGGATGAGGGTATTACATACTCTCTCACTCAAAGAAAGCGACGTCCTCGTCGTAAATCTAACATCCAAGTCCCCAAGGACCTCCTCGATAGGTGTCAGGTAGTCCATCCCGACACGGTTGCGAGTCCGCTCTAATACCATTTGTAACACCTCATATGGGTAAATGTTCAACAACCTAGCTCTCAAACCATTCATGCTTGAAAACTAGCTACTTTAGGCCCTCAATCTTCACTTGGGCTTAAAAGTGGAAGGTCTGGTAGTTGTAGTTAACTCATATGTATCTATATATGGTAATCTATCGAGCTCCGAATTCAATTCAAGTGCAAGATTATCCTAAATATCGCCGTTCTGGAGTAAATGCTCCCTGTCAAATTGCAATCGAATACAACGTTTTGTGTGAGCAAACAGTCGTAAATGGCGTGATAGTTTGCGTAAGTAATGAGGGGTAAGAAGGTATACTATAATCACAGGCAAATTGTTTCACCACGATTAATGGCCCAAACACAGCATATACTGCATCTACAATAAAGGTTGGGAACACGGGCTTTATCTGCGGGTTTTCTCCGATCCAGAGCCCCGATTTCGGAAGATTAATGTGGACCTTTATTGATATTCCATAAGCTAAGAATTGAAGATATTGATATATGGTTTATGAAGTTTGAGAGAGATGGAAAAATAAAGATTTGTAGATATTAATATATGGTTTACCAAACTAAATTATTATCTTATCCTAGCAGTGGAACCTCGTTATTTTTCAAAGTCTTTTTTAATCAACCGTTAATTTCAAAATCTTATCAGTCAGACCCAATTTGTAGCAAGGTTTCTCGTCAATCAACCGCATCGTTTAATTGACAACCATTGATCATCGCAACTAACCATGAAAAATTATTAGATGCTAGCATTCCCATTCTTATATAAACAAATCTCCCTCGTTCTTCACACAACAAAAATCCCCTATCTTCTTCTTACCGTTCCGTTCTCCCACGCACATCCCTTCCAATGACGAAGGCCGAGAAGAAACCCGCAGCGGAGAAGGCATCATCATCACCTGAAAAGAAACCAAAGGCGGAAAAAAGGCTTCCGACGAAAGAAGGCGGCAGCGGCGGGATCGAGAAGAAGAAGAAGAAATCATCACGTAAAAGCACCGAAACATACAAAATCTACATCTTTAAAGTTCTGAAACAAGTCCATCCCGACATCGGGATATCCAGTAAGGCGATGAGTATTATGAACAGTTTTATTAATGATACATTTGAGAAACTCGCGCAGGAAGCGTCTAGATTGGCTAGGTATAATAAGAAACCGACGATCACGTCTCGAGAAATTCAGACCGCTGTGAGACTTGTTCTTCCAGGTGAATTGGCTAAACATGCCGTCTCTGAAGGAACAAAAGCTGTTACGAAATTCACCAGTTCCTAGGATCTAATTTATGAGGTTTTGATTTGTTCTGTTTTGGTGTTTATTAGATTGGATTGGACTGGACTGGTGTCGTGATTGTAGGATTCGTTATACTAACTTTTTTTTCGGTTATAGTTTATGTAATGAGATTGATTAACGTATCCTTAATAATGATTTATAAGATCTATGAAAGATGCTGATCATATTCCCGATCGATTTTCGGTTACCGCACTCTGTTACAGAAGGAAGTGCAAAACGTTAATGTCGACGTACTATTCTTCCTTGCGCTGATCATCAGGATGCGTCCGTCTATAAATAATTTGAAGTTACACTGTCGTGACATGGGACTGTATCGGAGCATGATACATGGGATGTCTAGTTTTTTTCCTAATCAAACCTGATCACATCAGTCCTAATATAATACTACTAGTGCTGCTTAGGCGCGCATATGTACAATTCTCCTTACATGCACAAGCGTACATGAAATATATATAGATGATGAGTTAAGAATATGAACACATAACATGATATGGCACAGAAGCGAAAGAATAACTGGAAAAAATATAAAAGCAGGAGAAGTTAGGAAATTATAATAGAATCCTTGACCACCAGCTTCATGGATTAACTCTTATTGAGGATGTATTTGTTTATCTAAATAGCTGCTAGCTTGTGTGTTTGAGGGCGTATTTTTTTTCATAAGTGGTTGGAAATTCAGTGTGAGAGCGATACCCAAACTTTAAATAAAACTTTATCGTAATACGGTAGTGAGTAGTTTCATTATAGGTGAGAACTTGGAGTATTGCTCACAATAATACTGGAAGAAGTTTACTCGAGAAGCTTAATTTGAGTGCAGATATAGATAGCTTGACTGCAAAAGAAAGTAGAGCAAAATTTGCTAATGTAGTCAGATTGGTAATGATGAAGTATATAAGAAGTTGTCAAAGTTTAAACAGGCTATTGCGGATTTCTTGGAATCAGCTGCTAATGAACTGTGTCTCCCTGAGTGGAGTTGCTGAAATGATGAAACCATATACAGTCTGGTAGCTGTTATACTGTTCCAGAATTTCCTTTTCACATAACTCCAACTTCGATTTCAGCTCACCCTTTTTATTCCTCAGATTTTCAATGTTATCCGTAAGATCCTTCGTTCGAAACATCATGGCACGGTGGTTCATCTTAGCCTTTCCCAGTTCATTTTCCAATACTGGCAGGGAATCATGTAAGGTTTTAATCTGGGACCCCATAATATCCTTCTGCTTCTGTTCATACTCCAATTGGGATTTCACCTTTGAGATCTGGTTACTTAAATGAACCCTTTTATCAGCCATTGCCTGTGCAGCTGTGTGAAAATTTTCTTCATATGCGCGCATGTTTTTCTCAACTATATTAGATTCAGGACCGAAGAACTCCTTATAGATACACTCCAAGATGACATTTATACTCTCCTCAACTTCTTGAATTTGATCACCTCTGCTCCTGATTGCTTTCTCTGATAAACTTTCCCAGATCTCAAGCTTTTACCATCGCGACCTCAATGCTTGCAAGAGTTCTAAAGGAAACGTCAAACACTTTTACTCACTCTTTGATTCTTGAAGAAGGGTCGAGACCCAGAAAGGAGTCTTGAATACAGAGATACCGAGACGGAAGACTAAAACCTTAGATAATAAGCTCGCGGAGAGCTTCCTCCCAACCACCCTCACAGCACGTGACCAACATAACCTTATAACATAACCTTATGATAAAACAACTAACATAAATAACAAGGGAACAAGGGAAATAATACTAATACTCCTAACACTCCCCCTCAAAACATGCAGGAAAGCATGTTTTGGAACAAAACCAAGCAGCAACATCCAGCATTACTCACGAACCAACATCTTTCATCCCAAGCTTTCTAACAAGGATAGGATATCTCTTTCCTGGCAAGGACTTGGTCAGTAAGTCCGCTAGCTGTTCCTTGGTGCCCACAAAATCAACAGAAATCAGACCATCTCGGAGCTTCTCCCTGACAAAATGGATGTCCAACTCGATATGCTTCGTTCTTTCGTGCAGTACCGGATTTCTTGCTATGTGAATGGCAGATTGGCTATCCGACTTAACCGGCACTGGAGTTATATCATCCACTCCCAGCTCATGGAGCAATCTGGTCAACCAGCTGAGTTCTGCTGTAACCTGTCTCATGGCCCTATACTCGGATTCTGTAGAGGACAAAGCAATAGACGTTTGTTTCTTAGATTTCCATGACAGAGGACTGCCCCCAAAACATATAAAATAACCACTAATGGAACGCCTAGTGTTAGGGCAACTGGCCCAATCTGCATCACAAAATGCAACTAAGCTAAGCTGTAATCTGGTTTGTTATTAAACAAAAGCCCATAACCACTAGTTCCCTTAACATACCTTAAGGTATGCAAGGCAGCCTCAAAATGCAGAACATTAGGAGAATCTAAAAACTGACTTAAGACTTGAATTGAATAACACAAATCAGGTCTACTATGAGAAAGGAAATTCAGTTTTCCAACCAAACGTCTATATGTGCTAGGATCAGTCAAAGCTTCACCCTCATTCCTTCTCAATTTCACATTTACCTCCAATGGACTTGCCACAGATCTCAAACTGTCACATCCAAACTCTTTAACCAAATTATCACAATAAGATTTTTGCAACAGAAGAATCCCATCCTCTCCATGTAAAAACTGCATACCCAAAAAATAACTCAAAGTACCTAAGTCTTTAATCTTGAATCTCTGGTCAAGATCTGTTTTAATAGACTCGATTAAATCAAGATCATCTCCAGTAACAAGTATGTCGTCTACATAGACAACCAGAAAACACACTTCCCATTAATCTTCCTAGAAAACAAGGAATAGTCATTCATGGAGTTGCTGAAACCTAAACCCTTAAGAAACTACTAAGCTTTTCATGCCACTGCCTAGAAGCTTGCTTAAGACCATAAAGCGATTTCTTTAACTTACAAACTTTCCTTGAATCTTCTAATTCATGCCCTTCAGGTATTTCCATAAAAACATCCTCACTAAGATCCCCATGGAGAAAAGCATTAAATGTCTAGTTGTCCTATATGCCACCCCCTCTTAGCAGCAAGAGAAATCAGAGCCTTGATAGTTGTAAATTTTACGACAGGGGAGAAAGTTTCTGAATAATCAATACCATATTTTTGGGTGTATCCCTTAGCTACAAGCCTAGCCTTGTATCTTTCCAATGATCCATCTGCATGAAGCTTAACCTTATATACCCATTTACATTTGATAGGTTTCTTTCCTAAAGGAAGATCAACTATTTCCCATGTCTTATTTTTATCCAAGGCTCTAAATTCCTCTTCCATGGCATTCCTCCAATTAGGATTTCTAACAGCTTCAGTATAGGTGGCGGGTTCAGAAATATTATGCAGACCCACATTGAAACACTGACTAACATGCATGATATCAACAGAAGCATTAACACGTTTCTCACCATTCAAGGCATAAAAATTCCTTCTAACTAAGCTAGATGAAGCAATAGTCTCATTTTCAGAGGAAGAATCCAGCAGAGAATTATCAGGTAAGGAATTTCCAATCTTAGAACAAGCTGAGACAGACTTAGCCATTCGGTCACTTAGGATCAGTGAAAAATAATCAAAGGTTAACTTATCTTTAGAGGAGTGCCCAACCACATAATCTTCAAGATACTTGGGACTTTGTCTTTCTCCCTGGATCTTCTAATGCCAGCTTCTCCCCCTGGAGCATCGACCTCTGTCTGGATTTCATCAGTAATACCCATGTCTCCTTGAGATGTATCTTGTTCCTCTGTTTCTGCTTCCTGTGTGATAGATAAAGGTCTGGACTGGTCCTCATTGTTCATGACAGGAACTGCTTCTTCGTTTTCCTCCAAGATTTCTCCTGTCTCATTCTCAAAATCCAGAAACTCATGGAAAAGAGCATCAGACCCATTATTATCATTTGAAAGATCATTCTTCCCTTTCTGTGGGTTGTCTCTAAAAGGATACAGATTCTCATGAAAGACCACATCCCTGTTAAAGATTATAGCATTGTTGTCCAAGTCTAAAATCTTGTAGCCCTTTTTATTTTGAGAATATCCAAGAAAAATCCCTTTGACAGATCTAGAAGCAAACTTATCATATTGAGGTCTATTATTATTGGCAAAACACAAGCACCCAAAACATTTCAGATCATGATAATTAGGTTCCCTACCATAAACAATTTCATAAGGACTTTTATCATTGACACTTCTCAGTTGCATCCTATTAATAAGATAAGTAGCAGTCAGAATACTATCACCCCAAAATTTCAAAGGAAGATTAGAATGAAACATTAAGGATCTCGCAGTTTCTAATATATGCCTATGTTTTCTCTCCACAACACCATTCTGTTGTGGGGTATGCACACAGGTAGTTTGATGGATAATCCCATTTTCTTTAAGAAAATCAGAGGCAACCTTAGAACTACCAAGTTCATAAGCATTATCAGTCCTTAGAATCTTAACCTTTCTGTCAAATTGGTTTTTAACCATCTTGAAAAACTGAATTATGATGTTGAAAGACTCAGATTTTGATGAACACAAGTGTGTCCATGTGGCTCTACTTCTATCATCAACTAAAGTGACAAAGTAAGAAAATCCATCATAAGTTTTTGTCCTGTAAGGGCCCCATAAATCAGCATGAATAAGCTCAAACATATCATAATTCTTAGATGAGCCCAAACCAAAAGGTAATCTGTGGCTTTTTGATCTAGAACACGATTCACAAATGAACTGTTTATTGCTATCAGGATGATCAATAAGACCGAGTTTTACAATTTTGTTTCTTGGTATATGACCAAGTCTATGGTGCCACAGACTCATGCTATCGTTACAATCAAAACCAAGACTAGTCACCTTATCAGTACAGACACAAAAATCAGGTCTTTTCTTTCTATTTCTATCACCTCTGTAATCACAAGCACAAGTATCAGTTTCTGTCCTAGATTTTCTATCATGCTTGTAATCTAGAACATATAAGCCTCTGCTGAGTTTTCCAATCTGTATAGGTCTGCTGCCCTTACAGTCCTGATAGAAACAGAACTTAATGTCAAACACAAAGCTTCCCTTCATATCAAAGGACAGTTTACTGATGGAAACAAGATTAAACTTAAATGCAGGAACGAAAAGAACATCTCTTAGAATAATCAAATCATTAATCCTAATCTCACCAATGATTTTAACAAATTGTGGGTGCCCATCAGGCATACCCACAGTGTGGGCATTGTCAAGCTCAATAATTAGTAAACAAGCTTAAATCACCACACATATGATCAGAGGCTCCAGAGTCAAGGATCCAATCAGAAGAACCAAAGACTTCATGTTCTTTGACATTCATGCTCATATAATCTAAATATTTTAAACAAGACGAGGATTTAGAATGTATACCAACAAATCCAGAAGAGTCTGAGGACTGGTTCCCTTTGGATGCAACCTGAGCCTTGCTGATATAGTCAAAAAGCTTGCTCATCTGGTCAGTAGACAGAATTCCTCCAAAGGGATCCTTGGTCTCCATCTTCTGTTCCTCTTCTCTGGCTTCCATCGACCCAGTGGCATTGGCACTGCTCCTTCTCCCCTTAGGGTTTCTCCAGCCTTGGGGGTACCCAATTTTCTGGTAGCATCGATCCTCTGTGTGCCCCATTTTATTACAGTGGCTGCACTGGAGACTTCCTCGTCTAGGGTTAGCCGACTGTCCCTTGAAGTTACCCTTTTTTCCTTGTTCAGAAGCAAAGGAAGGGATGTTCCTTCTGATGGATTCGATCTGGTGAGATGTTTCTGCCGTTCCTCCTGAATCAGGTGCGAAAACACTTGGTCAACCTTTGGAAGTGGACACTGCATCAGTATATTCCCACGAATAATACTGTATTTCTCATCTAATCCCATCAAGAATTGAATGAGTCTCCTTTCCCTGACGTATTCTTTGAATTTAGCTGATACGTCACAGGTGCAAGAACCACACGTGCAGGCAGGGACTGTGTTGCTAGCATCGATTTCGCTCCAAAGAAGCTTCACCCTTGTGAAGTAATCAACAACGGAATCGTTTCCTTGCTTCATTAGGGCCAATCTCTGTTCTAGGTCGTAAATCCTCGTCCCGTCGGATTGTTCATACCGGCCGCAAAGATCTTCCCACATGGCCGCCGCGGTGGGGTTAAAAAGGATACTGTCGGAGATCCTCTTCTCCAGACTCATAAGGAGCCACGCTTTGACCATATTATCGCATCTCGTCCAAGCCTTGGCCTTTTGCTCTGAATCGGTTGGTTTCTTGATAGATCCGTCAACAAATCCGTATTTGTTCTTCGCTCCAAGGGCAATGGACATCTGCATCTTCCAACACGCGAAGCCCTGGCCGTTGAATTTTGTGGCGAGAATGGAACTCGACTGTTCAGCGCTGGCCATAAAAAGGGGATCCGCATTTTGTTCTGCGGTGGCCTCTGGTTTTTCGGAGTCCCAACTTCTCCGCGACGATCTTCTCGTTTGACATGATGAAGACGGCACAGGAAGGGCGAGGAAAAGGGAAGAAAAGCGCACGACACAGGAAGAAATAGGAAACACGGGCGACACGGGAAGGCAAAGAAAATCGGACACAAGGAACTAACCAAACTTGATTCGAGCAATGGGAACGACGAGCCTAGAAGCGATGAAGAGCAGAGAGTCGAAATTGAAGCTTAGCTTGAGCACGAAGCTCTGATACCATGATAAACTTTCCCAGATCTCAAGCTTTTACCATCGCGACCTCAATGCTTGCAAGAGTTCTAAAGGAAACGTCAAACACTTTTACTCACTCTTTGATTCTTGAAGAAGGGTCGAGACCCAGAAAGGAGTCTTGAATACAGAGATACCGAGACGGAAGACTAAAACCTTAGATAATAAGCTCGCGGAGAGCTTCCTCCCAACCACCCTCACAGCACGTGACCAACATAACCTCCAAGATGACATTTATACTCTCCTCAACTTCTTGAATTTGATCACCTCTGCTCCTGATTGCTTTCTCTTCCACTTCTATTTGAGGCTTCATCCACTGAATGTCATTCTTAATAGTTTTCGTTTCCTTCTCCAACTTCACAAGATTCTTATTTACACTTTCCTCTTCAATCTTTGCGTAACTCATTTTCTCCTCTAGACCAATGATTTTGCCGGATAACTCCGACTCTCTCACTTGCAATTTTCTTGGTGATGATCCAAACAGTGATCTCAGCTCAGTTTCATGGCCTTCCCTTTTTGTCTTCAGTTCTTCGATCTTTTTATCATCCCACCGGTTTGACCTTGCTTCTATTCTTCCACCTGATGAGGTGCCACCGGTGATTGTCCCAGACTTTGCAAGGAGGATGCCATCAATAGTTACCACTTTATACCTCTCCTTCCCTCCCCAACTAATGGACTTAGCTGTCGCTAGATCATCACAGACTAAAGTATTCCCCACTGCAAATTGAACGGCTTTTTCCAGACCTGGATGATGATCAAACTGGATAACATCAATTACCAATTTTGCACCGTTTAATGTCCGAAGTTTTTCCATTACAGGGTCCGCACGAACAGATTTGAGTGGTATGAATGTCATAGAAGGAAGTCTTTGATCTTTAAGATACTTGATGCATTCTTTCCCTGTAGCGCCATCTTCAACCACAACTGCATCCATAAACCGGCCCATGGCTACAGTGACGGCTAAGTTGTATTTCTTCTGTGTTAGGCGGTAAAGATCTGTCATTCGACCATGAACTCCAGGAAACAAACGTTTTAGGGTATTAACTGTTTGTAACATTCTTTCATCTCGCTCATTATCATGCCAATCAGCCTTCAATTCACGTAGCGTCTCATCCAATTTATGGATTTCTTGCTTAAGACTTTGGTATCTCAAACTGGATATCTGATGCTTTGTCTGCAAATCTTCCCGTTCGTTTTTCAACTGCAGTATCTCTTTACTGTAATTCATTGAGGCTTCTCTACAATTTCTCAGTCTCTCATGCATTTCCTTCCGTACTGAATTCAGTTCCTTCAACCTCCCTTCTAGCTGCCGAGTATTCTCCTCCAGACTGTTTTTAGCTTCAATGGCAGCACGGTTTTGTTGATCAAGAACTTCTTTTTCTTCTCTAAGTTTCACTGTCCTCTTCCCTGCCTCCTCCTTCATCTTGTAATATTTCTGTAGTTGACTGTCAGTCAACTGAACTTTATCTTCTCCTTCCTTGATAACAGGCTGAGCATCATCCTTTTTTCTAGTTAATTCGTTCAAATCTACCTCAAGCTTTTCTATTTTACCATCGTGTCTCTGTTTTTCTTTACTCTTTTTTGCCAGATCATTCCCAGCTTTCTCAATCTTTGAATTTATATGAGAGATTTCCTCCTCCAGTTTTAGAACTCCTGCTTGATCTTCGTCGAGTTCACTTGTTAACTTGGAAATCCTCTTTTCCCATCCATCAAGAGTTTTTTCATAAGAAACCCGCTCTTTCTCCTTCTCACAGCGCTGGTATTCATACCCATTCAACTCAGTTACAAGCTCTTGTTGTTTCTTCTTCTCAGCTTCTACCTCCATGCTTATCTCTTTAAACTCCTTTTCCAAGTCAAACAATTGCCACAAGAAGTAACTCCTTTTTAATTTTATCAGCTGCTCTTGCAATCGCTGATGATTTTCAGCTTCTTCCTTCTGCGCTTTCATCTGTCTTCTCTCCGTCACCACTGCTCTCCGCCTGTGGTCGACTTGTGAAGCTTCCCCCTCCGCCTTCTCTTTTTGTTTCTCCAACGTCTCATAATCTCGCTTATGTTCTTCAGAACCTGAAATCTGCTCGAATAGCCTAGTGAGCTCTCTATCTCTATTATACTTGGATGAGGCGATGACTGACTCCACATCACCCTGAAAGACAAGGAAATTCCTAGCCTTGACATGAATTCCAAGATCTCTCAACCTTCTATTGTACTCGTCCCAACTCACAACGTTCCCGTCAATCATATACTCGCTGCCGCCGCTTACTATTGATCTGGTGAATTGGACTTCGTCGCCGCTGGGGTGTAAGTGGTAGACAAGCTTGACGTAGGCTCGCCGGCGGCCACTCTGCTCGTTCTCACTGTCGTCATACGCATAGATAAGATCTCGGAGCCGAGCGCCACGGAGTTGGTCGGTGCGAACGCCCAAGACGAAGCTTATAGTGTCCATGAGGTTGGATTTCCCGGAACCGTTTCGGCCAATTATGGCTGTGAAGTTGTGGAAAGGACCGATCACTTTTTTTTGATAAACATTGACACCTTATATTAAAAACATATAGCAAGCACAAGGGAACCCTCATATCATGCTAGATCCGAATCAAGCTTACAAGCCATACTAATATTAGGGGGAACATGCTCCCCCAACCACACCTGATTAGTTTCAAAAAGAGGATTCCCCAAATTACATATTATCTTGGTCAGATAATTATCATACAAAGGAAACTCTCTTCTAATAATACTAGTGAAACAGGAAAGTGATCCTCTCACCCTCACGATGTCATCCCAACTGACATTTGGTCTTCTGAAATCTACCACATTAAGGATGTCCTCGAAATATTTATCAACTGATTCAAAACAAATGCTATGGCTACCCACCGAGATAGCAAGTTCCATGGCAATACTTTTTGCTTTGATATCAGCAAACTGCACACTACTGGTGCTGGCAATTCTTCGATTGAAAACAACACTGGGCAAACCGCGATCGTCTCGAATGAGACCAGCTATGATCCGGTCCCCATAACGACTAGCTCGCATCCCCGTACAAATACTATGATAGCCCGACGGGGGAGGATGCCACATCCTGGGAGAAGAGAGATGGGAGGAAACTTTCATCACCGAAAGATAAGCTTCAGTAAAGGAATTATTTACCTCGACTTCTTTCCACCAAGAAAGCTAATTATGCTTGACTTTGTTCCTCGACGCATAAATGACCCAAAGCTTGTTTGCTATAAGAGATAGCTTCTTCACACTCCACACCTCCGCCATCCGAAAGAACCAGTCCAACATTCCATCCACATTATTAGGAACTTCATTCACTTCCACCAAACCCCTCCATATGTCTCTAACAGCACAACAATAAAAGAAACAATGGGCCAAGTCATCCTTAGCCCCACAGAAGAAGCACTTGGACTCACCCCCGATCCGTCTAGCTAGATTATCCTGACAAGGGATAATATTTCCCAAAAACTTCCAAAGATTAAGTTTTACTCTAGGGCAGGAAATGGAACTGGTAATCTTTTTCCCAATCCTACCAATGGAGAAAGGAGGATTGGAGGAGCTTTCCACTCCTGAATCTTTAACCAGGAAGAGATAGGCTGATTTGACCGAGAACTTGTTATCTTTGGAGAATCCCCATGCCCACTGATTAGAGCTATCCAAATCATGAGGAGTAGGAGGTAGAGACCCACCCCCTCCAGGAGAAAGAGGCCGAGCTCCTTCTCTGAGCAAATCCAAGACCGAAGAGATAGACTTCCAGATGGGGCTACCTTTATTAGAAAGGTAGCACTCGCTAATATCATTGTCGGGGTAATAGAGTTGTTTCATAACTTGAGCTACTAAAGACCCCGGACAAGAGAGTAATCTCCATAGCTGCTTAACCAAAAGAGCTTTATTAAAATTTTCCACTTCCCTGAACCCTAGACCTCCTTGGTCCGAAGTATCACAAACCTTAGACCATTTGGTCCAGTGGAGAGCTCTTTTATCAACTTTCCCACTCCACCAGAAGGAGGAGAAGGCTGAGTTGAGTTTCGCAATAATACCCTTGGGGAGAGCAAATAGAGACATGGTGAAGTTGGGAATAGATTGGAGAACACTAGACACCAAGACAGATCTAGCTGATTGTGCCATAGGTTTAGTCCAACTGAGAACCCTTTTGTGGACTGATTCGATAAGATAGGTAAAGAGATCATGTTTTCTTCTACCTATCTTGAGGGGAAGGCCCAGGTATTTGGAGAAGCAAGGAACCTCTTGAACATTCAGAAGGCCGGAGAGATTGTCCTTAATGTGGAGGGCTAATCTTTTGCTAAACACCAATTCAGATTTAAGATGGTTGATTTTGTGGCCGGAGGCTAGAAGGAATTTTGAGAGGATATGGTTCAGGCGGGAGATATTAGTGTGGTTAGCTTTACCAAAAAGGAGAAGGTCATCAGCAAAGGCTAGATGAGAGATGGACGGGCAAAGGGGGGAAAGCTTGATTCCATGAAAATCTCCATTAATTTCAGACTTGTTAAGGTAACTAGACAAAGCTTCCTGAGCCAATATGAAAA
>CM041777.1:33499289-33517212 GCA_023374045.1 Limonium bicolor | reverse complement strand
TCAAACTATTATTATTAATAAAAGGAAATTTGACAATGTTATAATAGGCTCTTCAGTTACAAGTGAGTCTAAAAGTCTAAAATAAAATCGGTTATAGATACTTAATCTAGTGGAGCGTCGTCCCAACCCATATACTTCATGAGTACCTGTGACAGAAATCAAAACAAGCACACAAAAATCCACAATAAGGTCAAAAAATTGGGTAAGTTCCTTCTTCACTCTAAAAACACATTTTCTCTTTAGAAATTATTTTTTAACAATAATAACACACATGTAATTTTTCATTCCAAAACACTCATGAATATTTCATGTTAGATTCTTAATAAACTCAAGAACATAATAGCCAGTTTAATACAATTATCTTCTTTGTCCCAATGCGCAACCGGTACAAAACAACCTTACTCACTTTTGGGTACAACACGCAGCTGTAACCCGGACCCTAACACGCAACGGGGAATCCAACCTCGCCTCTAAATCCTTAAGTGTGCACACCCCCATTAGTACAACAGACTAAGGAGTAGATATATTGTTAACTGTGTCCTAATGCCACCTGCATTTATTATCTCATTCATGTGTCCTAATACGACCCATATGCACCATGGCTTTCTCATCTTTACGCTATTTGATAAATATTAATATTCATCGCTTAATCTCATCATAATCCACACATTTAACCACAAATAAAATTGTGCGATAAATCGTGGTGTTTAAATAATCAAATTTTCTCATAATATCTCACATTACTTTCACAATAACGTTCATTAATCACTTATATAACTGAATCACCGTATAACCATCAATCTAACAATAATAAGCTGAATAAATCAATTCAACAACCATTCCGTTTCAAACCACGGTCATACACATAAATTTCACATCCACTTTTAAAATATATTTTTTTACGGAGTTAACAAAATCTAGTGAACGCAGCAACATACCTAGCATATTGCTACGTCTCACACCACAACCAAACATGAAATCAGCTACTACTCTTTGTTCACTAATTCGGAGCCTAGAAAGCCTTTCATCTATGTCTAGCCGAGAGTGAGAGAGATACAAAAAACAGAAGTTCTCTTTTTTGTTTGTAAGATTGAGAGAGGCGAGAGATATTCGCAAAAGAGTTTTGGACAAATCAAATGGAATAGCAGGATGGGAATTTAAAGAAGGTGGAGGGAAACTAAAGAGGTATGGGATAGAAACTGTTTAATTAATGAAGGAAAACTAAACCGGTGAGATAAATTACTGAAACCAAAGTTAGGAAATACAGAAGGTTAAAAGTGGGTTATTAAATAAGTAGGAAATACAGAAAGTTAAAATTGATTCATTAGATAAAGTCAGAAAACACCAAAGGATGAAACCGACTAATTAAAATTGAATTATTCTATACAGTAAAATCAATAGTAGTATTTGAATCATATCATTATTATTATACTTTAGTTTTTAATAACTAAATGTACCAAGTGAATTAGAGAAATATGAGGATCATTAATACAACTTTAAAAATCATAACCAACTTATTTTAAACCGTGCTATTATATTGAAATGAATTCTCTTCATAAACTATATAATATGCTCACAAATTATATAATGTACCCTTAAACTATATAATATACTTGTAAACTATATAATATATGTATACTATAATTTAAGTGTATCTCGTGGTGTCCCATACAGTAAGGTTAGGGAGTGGTGTCGCCACGCAGATGCACATTATGGTAAGCATACGTGTGGCTATCTACTATATTTTCTTGGGTGCACATTGTTCCCCAACAAGGGAATGACAAGATGTGGTCCTACACTGTGGGCCCTTACAGGACATCGACTCCATCTTAGAGTATGCGTGGGGTGCTGCCACACTAGCCTATCTGTACAAACATCTCGGTGTCTCTTCTCGTGCTGAGACGAAGACCATCGAAGGGTGTCTTACCTTGCTGCAGGTATAAGGTTTGAACAACTTGATTCCCTTACCGCGTGTACAATTAAAATTTTCAAGAAGATTATTAAAGTTATAAAAATGTTATAGTGCTGGATCTATGAGTACTTCCCAGGTGTTTGTCATCGTCTGATTTGGAATACTGCCTCTATTGTCCCATTTACGGTGAGGTTTCTCAAGATTTAGGGCTGACATAGTTCATACCACAGTAGACTCTTGAAGTACCGACAACGTTTGGACACCCTCACACCCGACCAGGTACGGTACCGTGTCTTTAAGAAATAACCTTTGTTTGTAAACTTGTTACAATTAGTTGACAAATACAAACAAAATTTGAAATTATAAGGTTGTTTGAACCCCATTCGGAGCGGATTCATGGAGCGGCAGGGGCGGTCCCAATGGTTTGGGCATCTCCATGTGATGGGTATTGTTGAGCCCTACCATCCGAATTGGTGTCTATGACAGTTCGGCATGGTCCAGACTATTCCCTCCACTTCACCTCTATGGCCATATCAAGCGATGTGGAAGAGGACCACCAAAGACTATGTGGTTGAGCATGTTGCATCCCCGACGCTATGGAGCAGCCAGTTCAACATGTGTACCACTGATTTTTGTCCATGTACGACGAGCTTCCCCTGGTGATGATGTGGAGGTAGACTACCTAGAGTGGTACCTCGCTCGGACGCATCTGAGACTCGTCCCTTTTGGTGGAGCTGCAACCCCGCCTCGAATGTAAGTGGCTATATCATTTTCTTTGTACAACATGGCAATCAGTGGTAATAAATTTATCTATAATTGTTTCATATGTTTACATTCACAGGTCGCGCTCATGACTATTGCATATGGAACCGTACTTCCCACCCCCACACCCCAATGGTTGGCTGGCGTAGATGTCTCCTGACGACTTGTCCTAGTTTCAGCATTTGTTTGATCAGGTGTTGGGACAGGTCCAACACTTTAAAATCACCCAACTGTTTCATAGGTTTGGCACATCCAGCGGGTCTAATACCAGGGGGTGGTAGAGGGAGAGATCCTAAAGGGGGTAGCGTATCAAGGGGGGTTGTTATGCCACCATTGTAGAGGGGTCGTTAATATGTTTATCTTTGAGACTGTTACTGTTGAAGACTTTGATACTGTTGTTTTGTTGTTATCCTTGGCACGGTTACTTTGTTTAATAATTGTTGTAGTTAACTTTATATAACTCTTGTACTATTTAACTTTTATTTAACTCTTGCTGATGTTTAATTTTATTTAACTCTTGTTATTCTTAAATTATATTCAAATTGTTAACTATATGTTTTGCTTTGTCGTAATCCTTGGTATTTTTTAGTCGAGATTAGGGCAATAGGACTCTATAAAGTAATCAAAAGTGGAATGTGCACTTACAATAGGTGGCTCATGTGCAAGTATGTACAGTTTACAATAGGTGGCTCACGTACATCGCAAGAATGTATCATCCGCATGTGGCGGATACTTCTCTATCCACACTACAATCCGCTCATGGTAGGGCTCATCTCAACATTCAACTGAGGGATCTCTAACCCTCTCCCATGTCAAATAAAGTGGAGGTATAGGTGCATTATTTGACATATCAACATATATTAAATGATTACCCATTGACACATGTATAGCACCTCCGTGGACGCACGACCTCATCCATTGTTATCTTAAAATGGTAGGCATATGAAATCGTTGTTGATCTCATGATCAATATATACGATAACAAGGTGGTATCTCGTGCATACCATTGGGATAATCACGGTGCAAAACCATTTGTTCACCCCTGCAAAGCCATCCCCCGTCCATAAGATCGTGTTTGCCTCTTTCTGAACTTCGGAGAGATCCCCTAGTCTATATGCCCAACAAATTCCTTTTTCTGGAAGAGTTAGATCCTCATATATGGACGCGCGTACTTATCTCCATTCATCTTCTGAATGATACCGCCAATCTGTCATCACTTTAAAACCACGATTGCCATCACCAGACACATTCTTGTAACATGTAGATTGCTCGTGAACTGTGGTACAAAACAGACTGAATAATGGAGACATGAGGATAACTAAGGGTATGAAAGACTTCAAAGACTGGGTAAACAACATGGAAGTTACAGAGCTGCCACTTCTGGACTCCAAATACGCATGGGCATCGCGAGGATCCATGAGTAAAATTGATACAGTGTTCGTTAGTAGTGATTGGTGTGCATATTACTCAGACCTAAAGTTAACTTCGGGGGAATGGTTTGTATCAGATCTTAGAATGCTCCTGGTAAAAACATGTAGGCTCTGTTCGGTATGGCTTTTTTGCGGTTGTTTTGTAGTTATTTTGGTCTGGTTGTTTTGTAGTGTTTTGCTGGTTGTTTTGTACTAGTATATATGTGGTTGTTTTGAAAACTGCTGTTTGGCAGTGTGGTTGTTTCGTCTGACATTTTTAAATAAATTAGTTAAGTTAGTTACGTGCTGTGCGTTATTGATTTCTGTGATACGGTTATAAATTTTATATTACATTTTAAAACAATTTATTGTTAAGTTGTGAATAAATAAACTACTAACAAATATACAAATTAATATATACATAATTTATTAACTAAGAAGACAACAAATTTTTATTACAATCATTTTTTGTTAACATTTTTATTCAGGTCTATACAAATAATTTCACTATTATCAACCACTATTCTATCGACGGATAACAACAATTACAACTACACATGGTTTTAACACACCACACTACTTGTTCACATTTGAATAAAGCAAAATATAGTAATTAATTAGTGAACTTTATTAATATTTACATCATACAAAAAAATAAACAATTTAGTTGTTAATAAATATGGCCTATAAATTACTATATCGGCATATAATTAAATATTTAGGTTTTTGTAACTTATTTTTAATAAAATGAAATACTACCATTACAATGTGGTGTTGGTAAATAATTTGTAAAACTACTAAATGATTTTTTTATAAAAACAAATAATAAGTGATTTTTTTAAAATTTTTTAATTTTTTAATATCAATCACTACAAATTCGCAACCCTAACTTGTAAACAATAATATGCACGATTCATTCTCTTCATTACGGTAATTTTACAAATTTACGGTATTCATTCTCTTTGCAGTATAAACCGCTGGTTGTTTTGTGATTGTTTTGTGCTGGTATATTTGTGGCTGTTTTCAAAACTGTTGTTTGGCAGTGTGATTGTTTGATAATTTTGTCAAAAATACCAACTCGGGACATGCCACATATATGCCACATTAATTCCGGCTCCGAACGAAGTCGTAGCCTGAACTGGGGGCCGAAGCCATCAAGAAGGAGTGGCAAAGCACCTGGGATGGACCGGTGAGTAGTAAACTGAAGCAATTGAAAGGTGCAATAAAACAATGGAATAGAGAAGTGTGTTGGGAATCTGTCCCATAATGTTGACAACTTGTAGTTTGAATTGAAAACTGTGGATAACAAAATAGAGCAGGGAGATAACAGTATCACTACCATGACGAGAAGGATGGCAGTCAAAGTCCAACTGGAATCTGCATTAATGAAACATGAAATCCACAAGAGACAACTCTCCCGAGAGAGAGAGAGAGTGGTGAAAAACTTGACAGAAACACTAAGTACTTCCATCAAAGAGCAACTTTGAATAGAAAACAAAAACATTTGTCAGTGATAGAAGTCCCAGGAGCTGCTGCACTAATTTAGAGTGCAGCAGAGATAAAGCAATGTGTGGTTGAATATTTTAGAAGTCTTTACACCCCCAGTGAAAAACCCCGCACTGGAACCTCTTGAGACAGAGCACCAACGCCTATTGCCTGAAGATAGAGAGTGGATTGAAACCATCCCCACTGAAGAAGAAATAAAGAAGGCAGTCTGGGAGTGTGACGGAAGTAAAGCCCTTGGTTATGACGAGTATAATCTGAACTTCATTAAGCGCATGTGGAGCACGCTGGGCTACAACTATGGTAATGAGATCAGAAACTTCTTCATAACAGGCAAGGTGGCAAGAGGTGTGAACACTACTTGGGTTGCATTAAAACCAAAAAGGCAGGTGCTACATCCCTTCAAGACTTCAGACCCATAAGCATGGTGGGGTGTGTTTACAAAGTAGTGTCAAAAGTGTTAACAAAAGAATGTCCCGACTGCTCCCGAAACTAATCAGTGAAACGCAGAGTGGCTTTGTTGCTGGAAGACAGATCCTAAATGGACCGTTCATTGCCAGTGAAGTAGTTTACTGGCTAAAAAAAAGAAGCAGAAAGGGTTGCTGCTAAAACTCGACTTCAGAAAAGCATACGACAAAGTTCAGTGGACATTTGTAGACCTCATGCTTGCAAAGTTTGGATTTGATGATAAGTGGAGATCATGGATTCAGGAGTGTATAACAACATCAACCATCTCAGTACTCATAAACGGATCCCCGACCAAACCTTTCTCCCCCTTGAGAGGTTTGAGGCAAAGAGACCCCCGCGCCCCGTTATTGTTTGTGGTAGTAGGTGAAGCCTTAAACTGGCTGATTAAGGAAGATGTGGCGACTAGCAAATTTTTGGGTATCTAAGTTGGCACTAATCAGGTACACCTTACACATCTTCAATTTGCTGATAATACACTAATATTCAGCAGGATTGACAAGATCGAACTCATATTTCTCCAATAAATTCTATAGGATTTTACTAAGATGAGCAGGCTGGAGCTGAATTGTTATAAAACCATGGCTTACTGCCTAAACTCCTCTCGGGAGGAAAGGCAGATGGTTTGGGATATCTTGGGATGCAAAGAAGGCACACTTCCAACCACCTATCTTGGCTGCCCACTGGTGCAAACCCAAGAAATGCAGTCACTTGGGACCCTGTGATTTGTAATATTGAAGCAAGACTAGTGACGTGGAAACCCACTAGTCTCTCCAAGGCAGGAAGAACGCTCATAAAATCAGTCATGGAAAGCATGCCAATGTATTATGCGAGCCTCTTCCCAATCCCTCGCAAGATTCAACACCGAATCACCACCATTCAAAGAAAGTTTTTCTAGTGCCACCAACACTCAAAAAGTCATCCGCGGGTCACCTGGAAACTACTTGCAAAACCAAAGAAAATGGGTGGAGTTGGCTTTACAGATGTAGGGCAAAGAAATTCGGGCCTCTTAGCAAAGTGAAGATGGAAATTCGCATTCCAAAGAGGCACACTGTAGAAGAAAACGATTAGATTGATCTATGGTATAGAAGAGATTGATTCTGAATTTCTGGAAAATCGACAATCAAAGGGATACACAGGGTTTTCGGCATCTATCTTGCATTGTACAGATAAGGATGAAGCAGCCAACTCAATCCTATCAGAGAACCTGGAAATCACTCTCAGAGATGGTATCTCCGTGCGATTCCGGACTGATAGCTGGGTAAATAATCAAAACCTAAAATCAAAATATCCTGCACTTTATCGATGCAGTGCCTTACAAGAAGCCTTCGTTGCAGAATGCAGTATGTGGAATGGAAATCAGTGGCAATGGAATCTAGTTTGGCGTAGACCGCTGTTTGAATATGAGAAGAATGACTTTGAGGAACTATCTGTCCTATTAGATCAAGTCTCCCTTTTAGCAGCTCTGTGGACAGGGTGAACTGGAAAGGTAACCCTTCTGGTGTTTTCTCAGTAAAAGACATGGTGAATGAAATGGCTAAAAGATTGAATCCGCAACCAGAAACTTGTAAGTTCAAGAGGTTCTAGTCTGGATTTGCATAACCAAGCGTCGAAATCGGAGTATGGTTCATAATATATGGAAGGTTGAATACTCGAGATACACTGTTCGAGACGGATATCATTCCCCTGGGTGATAGTTTATGTCCGCATTGTAACAGAGCAATGGAAACTTCCGAGCATGCTACTTTCAGCTGCCCAGGACCAGCGAGGATGTGGCATGATCTGCAGCAATTGTGGGGATCATCTGTCGATCTTACACACAGTAATGAAGAAATTTTCGAATCCTGGTATGGTACTTTAGGAGAAAAGAAAGCTAGGAGAGTATGGACTTCGGTTTTCTTTTATGGTGCTTGGCAATTATGGATAAGTCGAAATAACACAGTCTTTAGGGAAGAGATTCTTGTGCCTGGGACAGTGGTGAAATCGGTCAAAATTGGAGTATGGAGATGGACTAAAGCATAGTGGAAGAGCTTCCTCCCCTTGAAGTTTTCATGGAATCCCTAGACCTAAAGAATGTTTTGAACTGCTTGTAAATTTTCGAAGTTTGATTGTGCATTCTGCTGTGTAGTTTCTCAATGGCCAGTACTCGTTTTCCTCTTAAGGTTTTGTCCCACAGGTTTTCCTTGGGAGGTTTTAATGAGGCTGGTAGAGAAATCAATTTAGATCATGTAAGAACTTCTTATTTCAATAAATCCATTAATTATAAAAAAAATCATGCCATTAATTCTCTCTTGCGTTTTCTTTTCTGATTGAAAATAAATCATTTTTTATCTCCAAATGTCTAAATTTTCTTTTACCTCCATTATGATGTTTAAATTAAATAATTTCATCCTCTCAACTACTCTATATATAATATTTTTCTTCTTATAAACGGGTAATTTTAAAAAAATCATCTTTCAAAAATTCACCTTTTCAAAAAAAATTAATTAAATTAAAAAAAGTTCTAATAAGATGATTTATTATTTGAAGATAAAATAAACATTTTTTTTGGGTTGCAAATTCAAAGCTAACTACATTTATGACTACAAATTCTAAAAAAAAATATGACTACAAACACCAACACAATTTTTGAGGTAGATGAAATCAATAAGTGAGCGACACCATTGTATTTAGCAAAAATGTTTGTTAGTGAAGCTCAAAAGATCCTTGCCGTTTAAATATATTTGGTTCTAAGATTCCCGTTGAAGCTACGCCACGTAGTGTCAGCGGACAGTGTATAATCGACATAGACCAGTGACCACAAGTACACAGATCTATGTACTCATTCCAAACACACTGCGTCAATTGTTTAAGAACACGCTATAGATGAGGCAGTGGAGCAGTAGAAGTTCAGCACATAACAATATCAAACATTATACGCTCTACACTTTAAAATCAAACGCAGCAATGGGAAAAGAAATCATGGATCAAAAACACTCTACGACCACATGATTGGAAACCACAATGATAATACATGGTTTACATCTGCCGTGTGGTGTGGATATAGTAACTCCTACTGACCCAACAAATAGACGCCTTACCACCAAAAGCAAAAAGAAAAAAAAATCAGGATGTCAAAATCATCACGCGGCATGATTTCTATTCCAAAAGAAAGATTTCACAATACTGCATATATCTTTGATCCAAGCTTTCCCATCACATCCTTCCATTATTTTACCCCAATTCCATAGTACGGTTGAGGCAGAATAAATGTTCACGACATCTAGAATTCAGCAAGTGATGGTACATAGTATATGCCGATGGCAAAACACAAGTGAAATCGGAATCTCCACAATGCAAACTTCACAAACTCATCATCATCCTGCAATCAGACTAAACCCTGCCAGGAACAAAGATAAACAAACAATTACATAAATGTTCCATCTTTCTTATGTATAAAAACCATACACAGAAAGATCAGTTATCAGCAGATTGATAGAAGAACAGAAGACTTTCTTTCCTCTGACCAGCTAGAAGCAGCAAAAGGCCAAGAACATAGTAATCAACTTAATGCTCTCGCACGCAAGAAGTGATCTGAAAAACATATAGAGGTCATCAAAGAAACCCAACACTCTTCTCAGATCATGACTGGAGATGATGTTGGTCAATGAGGTTTAGGAACGCTCAAAATATCAAACTCATGGGAAATGAAGAAAGATCTTTTCTCACATGAACACTAGAAGATATATGATTATAAAGTCCCAAATCAGACAATTGATTGCAATCATATGCATGGACATGATAACTGTTACTAACTGAAGAACTCAACCCAGTGATTCAGGAAAGATAAAGAATATTAAACAATCTAAAAATCAATAGAAAGAAGAAACAACTCTAAAATAAGAGCATCCCAAATCCCAGGAGAGCCCCATCTAGCCCACAATCAGAGATAAATAATCCTATCCTATCCACCAACCTTTGCTAGCCACTTCCTCATTGTCTAACAAAGAATATAATCACATCCTAATGAACGCTCAATTTTCCTAATAAAGTTCTATCAACTACTAAGCATTTATTTTCTTAACTACTAGATGAAGTTAAGGGGTAAATTTCTTTTCTGGCAGAACACATACCAGTAGCTGTCCTACTGCAAGTGTACCCCAGCAAGCAGCTACTGCGGCAGAATAATAATATCAGCCACGTTCAAAACCTCCCTCGACTAGTATCTACTAATACATTCAGGTCAAAAACTAGTCTATAACGTAACCACCAAGAAACAACATTACTGAAAACCCCTCCCGGGTCCAGTATAAATGCAAGTGCATTGGGATGCAAGCCACTTTTGCTCAGTAGCAAGTGGGTGATCTGCTGAGGACAGAGTGATAACTATGTCAACTCTCATTAATAACTAACGAGTTATATCTACATGTCACTACCATGAAGAACGGTTCAAGTGCTTAACAATCGGATAGAAAATTTAGATGGGTAAATCAAGCATATTCAAGTAAATGTCTCCATGCACAATATCCTCTAAACCTATTCTTTTCTTAGGCTCAATAGATATTGTCATAAAACATGGAAAGTAAAACTAATTAGTTTCTATCTGCAGACATTTCCTGGAATTCTTTTCAACCATGTCACCGTGAGGATTTACCAATAGGGTATCCCTTCATTTCATGTTCCTAGCAATCTTTCATTCCTATAGCTCCTAAGCCCAAAGATACATTTATCACAATAAGTTTTAACTGATGTGCCAGTTCATCATCTTAGAGTACAAGTTCAACTGCTGATCAAACATTCACTGCGTGAAATTTTTTGGGATCAAACACCCGCAATTCCAATTAACCCAACAACTAGCCACTTAACTCTGGTCAAGCAGCATCCGTATACAAGGTCTACATATTCTGACTAGCAATAATATGTGATCAATCTCTTCTCTAATGAGAGTATATTCTCATCGCTATTATTTTCTGCCAGGTTTTAGGACCGCTTCTATAGCAAACCACCTCCAACATACACACGCTTAACTTCAATTATCGAGCACAAGCCTTATTACATGGTAAGCTGACAGCCATATTAGATAACAGGCATCTGTATATACTTCAATTCAAAGAAATCGCTCACAAAAAGAGTGCACAAAGACATGTGACAAACCAACAACACTAGAAACATTCGTGTCGGGATAGATTAATGGCAACCAGAGAGATTTCGTTTCAGTTTAAATGCAAGCAATCAGCGATGGAGAAGAAATACTGAAGCAGAAGAACAGGCACTTCAACCAGTGAACTATATCGTACACAAGGCCACAACATTATAAGCACAGCGAAATTACTGAAAAGACCTAGCAATCTCAACATATCACCAAACATAAAAAAGAAGAGCCAAAGAGGGTAATCCAGAGTCATACTTGGGGGAACTCACATTCACGTTTCGATGAAGAATTCGGCTTCCAGTCGAATCCCCGTCCTCAATCAACTCCCGCAAACCCAGACTACCCACCTTCTCCGCTTTCTCTACGTCCTCTTCTTTCTCTTGCTTTCGCGTAACAATCCCGCCAGGCTTGCATAGAAGCCGTTCGAAGTAATTTCCGTAGATATACTCGGGGGTATAGCCATTCTCTTCATCAAACAACATGATATGTCCATGCCACTCCCAGACCCGATAGTCTGAGCCAGACTCCTCGTGAAACCCGACACATATATGATGTTCACCGATCGTCACGGCTTGACCTGAGTTGGGTTTAAGCGAATCGGTCTTCCCACTGAGGACGATCTTTATAATCTCCTTCTCGAGCCTCGACTCCTCCTTGGCGAGCATCGATTTGCTTCCGGCTTGATTTTCGGCGTCTGAATCGTCGGCATCAGAGCAGTCTTCATCAGAAAACGAGTAGTCGCCGAGGCCGGCGGCGTCAAGGAGAAGTTCTTCAAGGGATCTGGAGTGGAGGGGGTCGTTGTGGCTGGTGTTGGAAGGAGACAGTGGTGGGCGGATTTGAAGTCGGCCCATTAAGGTTTGGAGGAAGAGATTGTCTAGGTTTGTGGAGGAGCTGTTAAAGGAGCTCATGTTTCTGTCGATTTTGATGTGTTGAACTCTTCTGCAAAGGTAGTGCGAAGCAAAAGACGAGAGAAAGAGATAGAGAAAGGGTTGGGTAGTGAAGCAGTCGACGGAGGGCTAGGGGTTTTGCGAAGGGTTTATCTTTGTTGATGCGATTTTGGAAGTGTCAATATGGTAAATGGTATGGGTTAAATGAGGTTATTATTTAACTGTACAAAGTTTATCGATGTGAGGTTTTGGGAGGTTTGTTTCGAGCCGGGAAACGGAATAAAATCAAGAAAGATAATGAAAGGGAGTGGAAGATGAAATAAATAACCGATCAACGGTCGTTGGTCAATGGTCAATGGCTGCCGGTTGTCGGTCATGGTCATTCATTGTCGGTCAATATTCACGGGTTACTGTTCAATGGTCATTAGTCATTGATCAATTGTGATATATCACCGGTGAAAGTGTACTGGGGAAAGGAAATTGCATTCCCTAGTAGGGGAGAAGAATCAAGTTCGAGGATTTTGCGGTAATCCTATTCTCTTTCCCTTTCTTGAGAATATGAAAAACTGGTTAAACAAACAGCAGAAACGGAATCATTCTTATTCCCTTTCATGATTACCCAAACACAAACGCCCCCTAAATATACTGAATTGAGTTAATAAATTCTTTTTCTTTTCCAACACAAAGATTTCGCTAGGGGTTTAAGAAACCGATTTAGAAGCTTTCTAGAGTATGGTGAGAATGACAGGTGAATTGAATGGGAATATATAAGGATCAAGGTTCTGATGGATATCCCCAAACCGGTTATACGTTGTGTCACGATTTCAATGGAAGAATGAAGTCAATTCTTAGAGTGACGTATGAAAGAATGCCTTTAATCTGCTTCCGGTGGGGCCTATTTCTTCATGCGACAAAGGACTGCTCTTATTAGATGGAACTGGAAGCGGGTGTTTATCCATATGGCCCGTGGTTACAAGCTTCCGGTATACGCTTTGCCTGCAAGGGTTTTGATGAGGATAATGACGAAGTTTAAAAATATATATGGGGCCTTGTGGGGAAACCACCACAACCAGAAGCGGGGCCATCTGATAGAGGCAACAATAGTCTTGGTCCTTATGTTCAAATGGGGTTGTTGGTTTTTCTCAGACAAACGCTGCATGTGTATCAAGCCCTTCCATTGCAAAAGTTCATGAAGCACAGGATACCGTAGCGTTGATAATATGGACCCCAAATGCCCTTCCAATTTTAATGAAGGTTGAAGAGCATTCAGGTGTTGCAAGGGGAAAAGTGCAGTCTTGATCAGAGAGTTCAAGAAGAAACACTGGTGGAGGTGTGGAATCTTTAGCATTCAGGTCCTTATAGTAAAAAGGGCGAGGCTATTGTGCACCAGAGGGAACCTTGTTTGGTAGTTGATCTAGTGCATCAGATGGAGTCAGATAAAACTAAGAATGACACGCAAGAAGTTATGGCAACCTCGGAAACACCCAGAGGTTGCCCAGAAAAATGAAATTCGCTAATGGTCACTGGGATTGGCGTAGCTCCATGGCGACCATGATCATTTTTTGCTTCATGTTGCTATGTCGTTTTCCACCGGATGTTTCTCTATGAAGGTAGTTATGGATATAAACTATAAGTAGTATTTTCTCATCGTTTTAGGATCATATGTACGGTTTGGTGAACAAAGTCGTCCCTTTGATGATGTAACGATTGCGAAGGATATTCGGTTGATCGAGGACACATAGTTAGTTTAAATAGTATGCACTTGTTTAGATGTATTTTTTTTTATCTTTGTAGCTATTTTACCTATTTAGTCTATGTACGGTTGTAATTCGTGTTGATGGTTATTGTTGCCAAGAACTACGTTGTCGCTTAATTGGGTCAGTTTGGATCATTCACTAGTCTGTGGGCGCTCTAGTATAAGATAGGGTTTTCAAAAAATAAGAAGAAGGGGGTGTTGATGATAGATCAGACCCATGTTCTTATATAGGCTAGGTGTTTAAAATCCCCACTCTTTTTAGATCTATATGATCTCTTTAAAAAAAAGACTTAATACATTTTATTTGTCTATTTGATTAAATTAGAGTATGGTGGTTAAATTCAAATCCTGCTTAATTTAGTTTACCTTGTAATCAAGGTTAATAAAAACGGTGTGGATCTAGGTGTATTGAGTAAAATATAAAAAAACTTATACTACGCAGCTTAATTTTAACTTAACTCATCATTCAAAAGCTTTTGTAATTTTATGCTATATAAAAATGAATTTAGATACTCACTAATAAAAATCACTACATTCCTTATTCATATTTATTTGTTAATGTTTCATGTTTTGATCAGCAAACTCAGTCCGAAACGGAGACTCGGTCTTAAATCGACGTCATACACATAACAGAATGAGAAAAATCAGAAGCCATGATAAACAGATAAATATAATATCTTTTATCTTCTACAAGTAGTTGAGATATTATTTCCCAACATTGTTTAGATGTATAATTTATGAGATATTATAGTTTTTATCTTTAATAGATAAAATAGCCTATTGATATATTTATGGGTCGATTTCTAGAGCAGAAATAGAGGGGGTTTTACATATTTATATAAAATTCCAGAATACTAGTCGTGAGGAAGAAGAGATAGACAAGAGGTTTGTTTTCGATGTGTTAATTCTTGTTTGGAGATTGTTCCAAACGTGAGGGTGTTGTATTCTGTTGAATACGTGATTATGTGACAACAGATTCCACTTAAACTCAATAAAAATTCAACATTCACATCGTTTTTCTTCTCTTCTCTTCTCTTCTCTGTGTTCGTCGTGAATCATCGACTCGGGTACTCCAGTTCTTAGTGAGACTTTGATTCAGGAAGAACAAAGTAGGAATTTTCAATTGGTATCAGAGCGGGTTCCCCTTACGATATAAGAGAAATCTTTCGGGGATATCAAGAATGAGTTTCTACTATGTCAAGGATTCTAAGCTTACGAAATTCAACTACCTGTTTGGTGTCAGATGAAGGATCAACTGATATCGGTCGACCTCGACTTGGGACAATAGTGATTGAAGGAGATTATTTTCCTCAAGTTGTAGAAGGTGGAATTTCGAAAGACAAGCCAAAGGCAAGCTGAAATGGCAACGACAAAAGGCTCTAAAGTAAGAACAAACATACACTCTGTTATAACCCACAGTTTCGTTGCGGTTTTATTTCATTTCAATGATATGTTAGGTTGGTTCATTCGGAATTTAGGACATGGAAGTCCTTATTAAGGAAGTTGGGGACGAGGAGGTCTTTTTCCCCATCCGTTCTATTTTCTGGTAAGAATAACATCCTTAACCTATTTTATTCCCATATCCTCTTAATTACTCTTTTCTAATCACGTTCTCATGACTCGCCAGTATGCTCCTCTCTTCATCGTTCTCTATCTCTCTTCTCTCTCAGCGCCGTTTCTTTTCTCAATTAGTCAAAACTCATGTGACGTTGATTTTGCTGTCAAGGTTCAACTGTGGATTGCCCCGCCATCATGAATTGCTGGTTTCTTCGAGGTAGGGTTGGCAGATTACTTTTTTTCGTTTATTCTTCGGTTCCTGAGTTCTCCTCATCCTGATCTCCTCTGCAATCTGATTGTGATTCAGCGTTGGTTCCTGTGTCGGTCAATTTCTTCTGCTGTTGGTCCCTCTGCGATTCCGTTGGCAGAATCAGGTAAGGATTTGAATTACGTTTGTCAATGGCAGTTCCAGGGTTGTGAGTTCTCTGTTTTTCTGAGTTGGGATTGTCTCTGCATTTGTTGTTGGTTCAGTGAATTGGAATTACGTTTCGATCTGCGTTCGGTCTGCGTTGGCGGGTTTCTACTGCTTCACTGTGGGATTTCGTCTCTGCTGTAATTGAGGTAGGTGGCTTATGGATTCGGTTAGTGTTTCAGCCTTGGGGCATTTCAAATTCTAGTTTCAATGTGAGGATTGTCTCTGTGTTGTGCTTGTGAATCAGTCCGTTTGCGCTGTTTTGATAACAACAACCCCCCAAGGTTGTTTTCCATGCACTACTTCTGTTTTGTTGTATTTAAACCTCCGTTTTGCTGTGAATTCGTTTCTGGAAACTGCACATTTTGGTCTGTCCGAACGTCTGTCCGAGCTTTGACGTTCGGACATGCACCGTTGCGCTTTAAATCTTCTGGAGTTTTCGTTGTGTCCGAACTTCCATCCGAGCTTTGAAGTTCGGACACAGCCTTCTGCATTCTCGATTTTGCTTCAACTTGTGTCCGAACATAGATGTCCGGACACAAGTTCGGACTTTGCGCGTACTGATTTCTGAAAAGCGTCCGAACATCGGTCCGACCTTTGATGTTCGGACACCTCTGTCTCTGCCTCTGTTTTAAGGTTCGACCTGTGTCCGAACATTGACGTCCACAAGTTCGGACGAGCTACTGTTTTGACCATAACTTGCTCGTTTGAGCTCCGTTTTGACTTCCGTTTGTGGGGTTGGACTCCCCATCTAATTTCCAAGCTATCTAAGTGCTTTTTGGTGCCTTTGGTGCACATTTGCTTAATCGTTTTAAGCTTCTTTTTGGGACCTAGTTACTCTGTGTCTGAACCTTTGGATGGCTGGTCTCGTGTCTCGTAGCGCTATGTAGGATCCTTCTGCTCACGGGGATGTGTTCCCCGTTCTGTTCACAGGTGTTTCACATGTCCTGTTTACGAGTGAGGTTTCCTCGTTCTGTTCACGAGCTGGTTGCTCGTTCTGTCGGTATGCTGTGATCAACTAGTGTCCCGCTCTGTTTTCTGATTCTGACTCTGTTTAGTCCTTTGTTGTATGGACTTCTGCTTCTGTTTTCTGACATGTTTATGGATTCCTTTGACTCCTTCTGATTTGTCAATATTCTATAAAATGTTTTGAGCATGCTGGTTGATGAAGTTGGTCAGCTACTGGGCATAGTTGTTTGCTCATTCCCCTACTTTATCTAACATTGCAGATTGATCAGCGAGGGTCACTTTGTTCAGCTTCTGGAGTTTAGCTTTTGATATGTTTAGTTTGCTATGTTATTCAGATTCCTTTGAGACATTTGTATTTGACTTTGAGCCTTTGGGCCTTTTCTGTTATACGATAGGTGGGTTTTGTAATAGCTTTTGGGATGTTTCCACATCTCTTTGTTATACTTTGTTCAAGTATTCGTTTGGGCTTATTTGATTATTTGTTTAAGTTTCTTATTAGAGCCTTGCGTCATTATGTAATAATACGCAGCGTGTTAATACCCCTAACTCCTAGGCCCCAGTGTTTGGGGTGTTACATTTAGTGGTATCAGAGCTCTAGGTTCTAATCTGCTGGGATTTTAAGTTAGCCAGTCAGTTCAGAAACGTCAGTGCTAGTGTCTGAGTCTAACTGTTTTGCTGTTGGACTTTCAGAATGCCGCCAAGGGAGGCTCCAGGAATGTTGCGAGGTTCAGCAGTTTATGACGCAGCTCATGCAGACCATGCTGGAGGGGGTGGACCAGCTGGAGGAGGACCAGCTGCGGAGTCGGCCCAGCTGGGGCTGATGCTGGAGGAAGAAATGTGAAGGCGCTTCAGGATGTTCATGAAGCTGACCGCCATCGTTCGATGGGGAGGAGACCCCCAGGGGCAAGTCATTGGCTGTCAGAGTGGGGAATTGTGCGAGTCATGGGCTCCGAGGAGGGCAGAAGGTCGACTGTTGCCACCTTCCTTTTCAAGGCTGAGGCTAAGGAGTGGTGGAGTCTGTGATGGGAAGTTCCCCCACCATGGACGTGGGAGCGTTCATCGGGGAGTTCACAACAAACAGTTCTACCCCGACGTTGTAAAGGATCACGCATTCTGGAGTATAACCGACTACGCCACGGTCGGGACATGAGCGTGGAGGC
>CM041777.1:33465283-33498789 GCA_023374045.1 Limonium bicolor | reverse complement strand
CTAGTTCTCACTGCCATTGACAAGGCCAAGGCTCCAAAGGAACACGATTTCAGCTGGGCTCCTTTTTGGGTTCGTCTTAATGATGTACCACTCTGGTTTATGAATCTTCAGTTTGCAAAAGGATCGCCAACCGCATCGGGTTTTTTTCTGGAGTATGTGGATCTCGACGTCGCATGACTGGCTCCCTCATGCGTATTAAGGTGAATATCGATATTACCTGTCCCCTCTTAAGGTTTGTCAAAATATCAATTGGAGGAAAACCTACTATCTTGTGTCTGACTTATGAGAAACTACCCAACTTATGCTTTCTGTGTGGCCACTTCACACACATCGTTCGTGACTGCCCATACCGAACTGAGGCCACAATGGAAGAATATAATTATGGTCTCTGGCTCAAGGCTGGTCCTATTGGAGTTTCTACTCATCCTCGACATGATTTTCCACCTCAGCCTACATTGGATCTCAATATTGCACCGGCCCGTGTCCCTTCAGTTGAGGTCATTTCCTCAGCTCCCACTCGTATGGACGTGGCCATCTCACAGCAGGTGCAAGATCAACATCAACACCAGTTAGAAGAAGGAGAAATCCCTCAAACTGCTCCATCGAATGGCAAGAAGCATAAAATCACTGATGTGCAATCCTCTTCTAATGAAACTGAACTCCAGTAGATGGTGGCCATGGAGGAAGCACCGAAGAAAGGCAAGGGAGATTTCGGCGATTCATCCACAGGCGGCTCTGGGGGAATCCCCGAGTCGCCGCGATTAATGTCTCTTCTGATTGCGAACTATCACGGAATTGGTTTAGCCGCTTAAGTTCGCTGGGTAAGGGGGATAGTTAGGCGTCTGTCTCCTTCTTTTTTCTTTTTGACCGAAACTAAACTTTCAGCTTTGAGATGCGTCTTGTATCTAGGAAAATCCCAGACTATACTAGGTGACGGGCGACAGTGAAGGGAGAAGGGGTGGGGTGGCCTTATTTTAGAAAAAAACTTTTGATGTTAGTTTATCTAGTTTCTCTGCTAGGCATGTCGATGTTGTAGTCTCAGTACCTGGCGGGATGAACTGGCGACTCTCGGGGGAGTATGGTTGGTCTCATTTATCAAAAAAATCAAAACATGGAAGCTTTTGCAGTATTTGAATTCTACTTGGACAGGGCCTTGGCTCCTTGGTGGTGATTTCAATGAAGTATTAACTCAATCAGAACATCTAGGTCGAGGCATTCGACCCCAGTCCTCCATCAATGCTTTCCGACACTGCCTCACTGATTGTAACTTGCAAGACTTAGGATATAGGGGCACCAAATTTACCTTCATAAACAAACAACCACACTCTTTTACTGCAAAGAGTCGTTTAGACAGATTTCAATAACCAGCAATGGCTTAACCTCTTCCCTCATGCTCAAAACTTTCAACAACGATGGGGTCGGCCAGACCATAAACCAATTCTTCTTGTTTTCGCTCCTTCAACCAGACGTGGTCCTAGACCATTTCGATTCGAAAACTGTTAGGCAAATGATCCAGATTGCAAACGTTTAGTACAACACATTTGGACACACTCAACTTTTGATGATTATAGCTCTAAGGTTAGGGAATGTGGAACTTATCTTGGGCAATGGGGGAAACAGAAACCTTGGAAGGAAAAGAAAGCCTTAACCACGACTCAGCAATAGATTGATACTTTAGCTTTTGCACCTGTTACTGCAGACGTGTAATCGTGAGTGGTTAGAACTGGTGAAATTAAAATAAAGAAAAAAATTAAAACTCAAATAAACGTCGGGCTGCAAACAAATCCCGGTCGTAGTAGTATAGTAAAGTGTAAGCGACCGGATATCGAACCGTGGGACTAATGTGCATTAAAGTACCTAAGCATGTCACAAAAGGGGGGATTAATTGACTTGTTTTTATAAATAAAAAGGAAAAATAAAATAAACTAAGTTAACAGATAAACTAAATGGGACTCTGGTTCAGGTTAATATAATATCTGCTCTTTTATGCTAGGTTTACTGGTTTAATTATAATTTTTTGGCATAATTCCTTTAATTATCTTAAGGTCCGATGAAAACTCATAAGAACTCGTTTTACAAGAAAATGCAAGGTCCGATGAAAACTCGAGCAAGTTCTAGTAAACGGCATTGTAAAAGGAATTATATTCTTGCAACTGAGTACTGACTTATCCGATGAAAAACAAGTTTCCTACAGTTTTACGGCTTAATTAACCAATCTATTTTTTCACCAATCAGATTAGAAATAGATTTCGTAAAGCATTTTAATAAATTCATGAGGTTTATTAAAAAGGTGTGAGATAACCTTAAGCGTAACAAACTGCATTAAAATTAAAACCAGCAAAACATATTGCATAATTAATACAAATACATAATAAACATTCCCAGAGTATACGTAAACTAGCCTAACATATTAAATAGTGATCCGCTATTTAAATACGTGAGACTAGAGGTGAGACTATGAAATGAAAAGAAAACAAATGGAGAAGACGGGAGAATAGAAATGGAATGAACGAGTGAATGTAGGTGTAGTGGATCGAAGATGGATCGATGGGGTGAATTGGAACTCCGGAAGGAACCACGGAAGGAACCTCCGAAAGGACACTCGAGAAGATGAATGGAGCGTGGTTTTTATAGAGGAAGGAAAAGGAAGAAGAGGGAACACCGCGTGAGTGATTTAAGGCAGCGCCTGATATGTTAAATGGAGTAGATGGATATGTTGCAGGCGCGCCGAAAGGAAGAAGCAAGTTGGAGAAGATAGTCCGCGAAGAAGAAAACCAGTTGCGTTAATTTCCAGATCTGGACATTTACACGTGTCCGCGTAGATGTCCGCCTTCAGTTATGCGGACGTCTCATGGTCTTGTCCTCCTTATATTATGCGGAAGCAGGGGCGGTTCCTTGTCTCTTGTCCGCCTAAACTCATGCGGTCGCAGGGCGGACACACTCTTGTCCGCCTAAAGTCACGCGGACACGAGGGCGGTCACCACATTTCTTTTCCTGTCGCTTAATACCACGCGGACACAGGGGAGGACACGCCCTTCTTGCGTGCATCTCGCGTGCCTCTTTTCAATCCCTTATAATATGTAATTATTTGGCACTTTTCCTACATTTTAACAGATATAATACATCAGTTAATATAACATCATAATTATAGGAAAAACCCAATAAGTGAGAAACATTACTAAAAATGCTGCAAATTATAAGGTGATTAAACCTAATAAGTCTATATGTTTTGCACTTATCAAACTTCCTCACACTTGACTTTTGCTTGTCCTCAAGCAAAATAAGGAATATAATTATCTCTAAGCCATAATAATAAAACAAGATTAAATAAATGTAGAAGGGAATTTAGACAAAGTGACAATTGAATGAATAATTCTGCTCTTAGAAGTAGGTTTTTGCAAACAGTGAAGAAGAACAATTTAATAAAAGCATAGAAAAACTAGACTGCAGAAAACAAGTAAGATTAACCTGGGATTTTCAACCAATTTCAATTCTCTAACCCGGGATGACAAGGGGTGTGAAGTAATGTCTTATTCCGCAATACCTTTCAACACCACGTACTCATGTTTATAAATATAAATTGCAATTTATTTTTCATCTCTTTTTTTTTGCGAAGATTGTATATACAAAACACACATTTTTTTAATTGCATTATTTTTCTGTACCCCAGACTTTTCTCTCTATCCTTGTAGCGGTGTTGGGTCTTCTATCTCAGATCACGAGACCTTAGGTAGATAGGTGTTAAAGCACCCCGAAGAACTTAATAACCGGATAGACGAGGCCTGTTTTTGGTTAGAAAAATTCATAAACAGCGGAGTACCTTGTCTTTATCCTTTTCTTCCTTAACTTTCCACATATTTCCATAATCCCAAGCTAAACTAAATTGGTTTTTTACAGTCAGCAGATCTATCATATTTTGAGCGAAAATAGAGTATTTTGATGGAAAATAATTTTATACAAACTCCTTTAAATAAAACCATCTTTCAGTTGTCACTTGACATAATTTCAGACACTTCTACAATTATTTTATCTCATTTTTTTCATTCATTTTTTAAACAGGCAATTAGAGTAGCAAGAAGCGAGTGTGACATTATCGAACTACTGTCATATTTTCAGGGAAAGGTCTCTCCTTCCTCACACTTAAGTGGAGCAATGTCCTCATTGTTCAGAATTAAATCAAGAAAAGGACCTTTCAAATATGATAGACTCATAAAGGATTAATTTAATAGAGTAGGAATAAATCAGATAGGTTGAACATTAATTAATAAAGAAAGAACTGAGACTCCTCTTATATCGTAGATTGAGGAAGGTGCCCTTCCTCACACTTAAAGCTTTGGTAGGGGTGAGTCGTTCCTCACACTTAAATTCGCGCAAGTGTTCAACCGTAGATATCGAAATTCCAAAGCAACTGAGGTTGCTTTCCATATGCGAGTTCAGCTATATATTTGAATATAGAATTTGTTCTGAAAAAGAAAAACAATATAGCCAGCAGAACTCAAATTGCACCAAAATTAATAAAAGGAAAAACATAGAAAATAAGCATTGCAAAAATATAATGTAAACTGAACTGTTACCTTCTTGAATAAACAAAAGTTAGACAAGGTTCAAACAGTAAGAGTCTACAAAAATTAGTAAACAACAGAGAAATATAAAATAAAATAAAGATAACAATAAATAAAAATCACTGCGGTGGTGGTGGAGGCTGTACTGATCCCTGGCCTATCTGAGCAAGGAGATGCTGCATGAGCTGAGCGGTCTGCTGCGCTGTCTGTGCATGCAACTCGTCACTCCGGTCTAAGCGCTGAGTCATCTGTGACTGCTCAGCCAGCATCCTCTGCTGGGTCTGCTCAAAGCTCTCAAACCACTGATGCATCTGCTGCTGCATCTGATGGAAGGCCTGAAGCTGGGTCTGTAGATCTGTCGAGATAGGAACAGGAGCTGGAATCTGTATCAGGCAGTCGTCGGTACGTAGGGCTCCTCTCCCTGTGCAGTGTCAGTGGACGGTGGGTCGGGATCAGCTGAAGGTGTAGCTCCCGTAGAAGGCCCTACTGCTGTGGAAGATGCAGTGGAAGACCGGTCAGCGCGACCCTTGACCCAGGTACCGTCATCTAAGCGCATAAAGCCCCAGCGCCGCCGTCTGCAGTGTGACTGGGCGTTCTCCTGTCTGGAGCTCTAAACCTCGTGCGGCCTCTGCTGGGATGACAGTGTAAAGGTGGTACCAGATGAAGAAGGGAAAAATAGGAGTGATCTTCTTCTTCTTCGTCCTCAGATAGGAGACCTCCTTATGGAGCTGGCCGAACATGATGTGACAGAAGGAGACGCGCTGAGTGGGTGGAGATGGCGAGAGAAGTAGTCCAAGAGTGCGCAATCCTCATCAGAAGCATCGTGCGCGCTTTGGGGGCGAATCTGATGACTGAGGATCTCCAGGAGAAGCCTCTGAAGCAGTGTGGGGAAACTCGTGAAAGGGAGGACATCCTTGTCCTCCTCCCCTCTATGTTGGGTCCTCCGACCTACATCCTGAAGCCACCTCGACTTTGACCTCTGCATGTGATCCTGTGTGAATCCTCGAATATCGTCAGGACTAACCGGGATCCGTAGGATAGAAGAAATGTCGCCGGTGTGATCTCAATGGGGTGATGGCGTACGAAAGAGGTAATGCTCAGATTGCCCCCTGGGCATTCGCATAGAACTCTCTAACCAGCTCTGGACAAAAGAGTCCCCCACCCGTCTTTAGGACCGGCGAAAGTCCAATCTGGCAAACAGGATGTCCACCCCTGTAGCCTCTATCACCTCAGGCGCAAATCGCCTCTCCATCACAAAATCTTTGCCTAGATCATACCAGGCACGGGCCTCTGCTGAAACAAAACCGTCATCCCGAAGATCCAGATGACGAGGAGGTGCAGAAGAAGATGCTCCGGGGCAGTTGCCCCTAGCAGGACCAGAATTAGAAAGACCACCGCGCATACGAGGCGGCATACTAATAATTTGGAAATTGAAAGTAAACAAACATTAACAGCATAACAATTAATATTTAATATTAAACAGAGTAATAATAACATGAAATTAATATCAACAACAACATAAAAATCAAAAGAGCATTAATATTTGACATAAACAACTTAGCAAATTAGCAAAAATAGAAAAGTAGAACAAAATATGAAATATAAACAAAATAAATAAACAACATAAATTCTATCGAAAATTCGACAGAACCTCCCCTAAAAATCTCGATTCTCCACAATTAATTCAGTCAAACTCTAAGTAATTCAATACCATTATCACACAATCCACATATAACATCCTATAATCATAAATTATTCTTTTAATAACAACAAGACATATAGAATTGGAAAATGCAAATTTTAACAAGCAATTTTCGTAACTACCTATAACCTAAATTTGGAATTCATCCAAAATCAAATTTAAGTATAATCAGTGTAGATAAAACCTTGTGCATGTATAATATGATTATAGAAGAAGAATTAGAGGACAAAATCGCATTACAAGCCTTATTACATGGTAAGCTGGCAGTCATATTAGATAACAGGCATCTGTATATACTTCAATTCAAAGAAATCGCTCACAAAAAGAGTGCACAAAGAAACGTGGCAAACCCACAACACTAGAAACATTCGTGTCGAGATAGATTAATGGCAACCAGAGAGATTTCGTTTCAGTTTAAATGCAAGCAATCAACTATGGAGAAGAAATACAGAAGCAGAAGAACAGGCACTTCAACCAGTGAACTAAATCGTACACAAGGCCACAACATTATAAGCACAGCGAAATTACTGAAAAGACCTAGCAATCTCAACATATCACCAAACATAAAAAAGAAGAGCCAAAGAGGGTAATCCAGAGTCATACTTGGGGGAACTCGCATTCACGTTTCGATGAAGAATTCGGCTTCCAGTCGAATCCCCATCCTCAATCAACTCCCGCAAACCCAGACTACCCACCTTCTCCACTTTCTCTACGTCCTCTTCTTTCTCTTGCTTTCGTGTAACAATCCCGCCAGGCTTGCACAGAAGCCGTTCGAAGTAATTTCCGTAGATATACTCGGGGGTATAGCCATTCTCTTCATCAAAAAACATGATATGTCCATGCCACTCCCAGACCCGATAGTCCGAGCCAGACTCCTCGTGAAACCCGACACATATATGGTGTTCACCGATCGTCACGGCTTGACCTGAGTTGGGTTTAAGCGAATCGGTCTTCCCACTGAGGACGATCTTTATAATCTCCTTCTCGAGCCTCGACTCCTCCTTGGCGAGCATCGATTTGCTTCCGGCTCGATTTTCGGCGTCTGAATCGTCGGCATCAGAGCAGTCTTCGTCAGAAAACGAGTAGTCGCCGAGGCCGGCGGCGTCAAGGAGAAGTTCTTCAAGGGATCGGGAGTGGAGGGGGTCGTTGTGGCTGGTGTTGGAAGGAGACAGTGGTGGGCGGATTTGAAGTCGGCCCATTAAGGTTTGGAGGAAGAGATTGTCTAGGTTTGTGGAGGAGCTGTTAAAGGAGCTCATGTTTCTGTCGATTTTGATGTGTTGAACTCTTCTGCAAAGGTAGTGCGTAGCAAAAAACTAGAGAAAAAGATAGAGAAAGGGTTGCGTAGTGAAGCAGTCGACGGAGGGCTAGGGGTTTTGCGAAGGGTTTATCTTCTGTTGATGCGATTTTGGAAGTGTCAATATGGTAAATGGTATGGGTTAATTGACGTTGGCTTCGCACAGATGGAAAATAATTCTTTTTTATTTTATTGATGGTTTGTTTGAACTAGGAAAATTAAACAAATAATTGATTTTGGTTGTCGGTCAATGGTCAACATCTGTAAGTTGTCTATCAACGGTTATTCGTTGTTGGTCAACATTCACGGGTTACTGTTCAATGGTCATTAGTCATTGATCAATTGTGATACATCACCGGTCAAAGTGTACTGGAGAAAGGAAATCGTATTCCCTAGTAGGGGTGGAAAATCAAGTTAGAGGGTTTTGCGGCCATCCTATTCCCTTTCTCTTTCCTGAAAATAAGAAAAACTGGCTAAACAAACAGCAGAAATATAATCATTTCGATTCCCTTTCATGATTACCCAAACACAAACACCCCCTAAATATACTGAATTGAGTTAATAAATTCTTTTTCTTTTCCAACACAAAGATTTTGGTAAGGGTTTAAGAAACCGATTTAGAAGCTTTCTAGAGTATGGTGAGAATGACGGGTGAATTGAAAGAGAATATATAAGGATTAAGGTTCTGATGGATATCCCAAACCGTTATGCGTTGTGTCACAATTTCAATAGAAGAATGAAGTCAATTCTTAGAGTGACGTATGAAAGAATGCCTTCAATCTGCTTCCGTTGTGGCCTATTTCTTCATGCGACAAAGGACTGCTCTAATTAGATGGAACTGAAGCGGGTGTTTATCCATATGGCCCGTGGTTACGAGCTTCCGATATACGCTTTGCCCGCAAGGGTTTTGATGAGAATAATGACGAAGTTTGAAAATATATATTTATATATATATATGTGGCCTTGTGGGGAAACCACCACAACCAGAAGCGGGGCCATCTGATAGAGGCAACGATAGTCTTGGTCCTGATGTTCAAATAGGGTGTTGGTTCTTCTTATACAAACGCTGCATGCGTATCAAGCCCTTCCATTGCAAAAGTTCATGAAGCAGAGGATACCTTAGCATTGATAATATGGACCCCAAATGCCCTTCCGATTTTAATGAAGGTTGAAGAGCATCCAGGTGTTGGGGGAAAAGTGCAGTCTTGATCAAAGAGTTCAAGAAGAAACACTGGTGGAGGTGTAGAATCTTTAGCATTCAGATCCTCATAGTAAAAAGGGCAAAGCTATTGTGCACTTGAGATAACCTTGTTTGGTAATTGATCTAGTGCATCAGATGAAGTCGGATAAACTAAGAATGACACGCAAGAAGTTATGGCAACCCCGTAAACACCCAGGGGTTGCCCGGAAAAATGAAATTCGCTAATGGTCACTGGGATTGGCGTAGCTCCGTGGGCAGGGCGGAGCCAGAAATAATTTCTAAGGGGGCGAGATTTTTTAAAATAATATTAACTAATTTTTTAAAAAATTTAATTTTTAAGTTTTTAAATTACTATAAATTTTTCATATTATAATTATATTTAGAAAAATTCATATTAGATATATATTTGACATAAAAATTACATTAAATTGAAATATATAAATTAATAAATAAGTTTGTTTTACCTTTTTTATTTCTCGTTTGAAAAAACGGGTATACAAAGTATAAGTTAATGCCAATATATAATATAGAACAATAGTTCTAAACTACTAGATTTTTTTAAAAACTTCATCTAAAAATTAGTTTGAGTAATCTAATATTATTTTTATTTGCAAATCTATAATAAAAAACTAGAGACACTTGTACGATGGATAGTAGGGGTATATGATTACTAGGACGGCATAATAATTAGTTTTACTTTAAACTATGCTGCTAAAATAAAAACATTAGGAATTTTCTTATCTACTATAGAGTAAAATGATTTTTTATAATACAATCCCTGATTAAATATTACATATTAATAGAAATTAATTTTAAATAATATAGAATTTAGTGATACCATGATGTTATTTTATAAAATGTTATGAGGGTTAACAATATCTAATAATATAATAAATTATATAACAAAAAAAAGTGAAACTGATTTAAGCATGTACCCGAGGAAGTTGGGGGGCCGAACACACCCACCCCCTATCTCCGCCTCTATCCGTGGCGACCATGATCATTTTGCTTCATGCTGCTCTGTCGTTTTCCACCGGATGTTTCTCTATAAAGGTAGTTATGGATATATCCTATAAGTAGTATTTTCAAACCCACATTCTTAGCTACACCCAACTGTAGCTATCTATAGCTACATCTAGAAAAGTTTTGTAATTTAGCTAAGTTGGAAGCGTGTTCAAACAGAGAAAATGAGCAGGGCACTGGAATTAGCTTTTTCATTTTTCATTTTTTCTTTTTTCTTTTTTTCTTAAGATTTTTTTTTGCGCGTCGGATTTGCTGTGTTGTACAATTTCATGTTTTCTTTTTTTTTTCTTAATTTGTCATAAAACTTTGAATTGTTATAACTTTTAATATATAAGTCCAAAATGAAAAAAAATTATATCATTGTTCACCTAAATTCAAGCTCTTCAAAACAAGACCAGTCTTGGATATGTTATGACAATTTTTTAAAAAAATTATTTTTACATGTATACGATGATACACTAAATTGATGATGTACATGTTTTAGTGAACATTTGTACAGGTTTTAATGCGACAATGTACATGTTCAAATGTGAGAATGTACATGTTCAATTATGAGAATGTATAAGTTTTCATGAATATCTGTACATGTTTGTACGACCGTCTGTACAAGTGTTCTTCCTTATATGTACATGTTTTAATCTAAGGATGTCCATATTTAATTATGCGTACAGGTTTATATGACTATCTATATGTTTTTAATGCGATGATGTACATGTTTTAATGAACATTTGTACAGGTTTGTATGACCATCTGTACAAGTTTTCTTTTACGTTCTGTGCACTATACATGTACAAATAATTTTTTTAAAAGTTGTCAAAATATACCCATGATTGGTCTTGTTTTGAAGAGCTTAAAATTAGGTGAACAATGATATATTTTTTTTAATTTTGGACTTATATATTAAAAGTTACAACAATTTAAAATTTTATGATAAAAAAAAAGAAACAAAAAAGAAAGTGGCGCGCGTCCCTCCCTCCCATATCTCTATCTCAATTCTTATAAATTACAAACTTACCCTCATATGTAGCTATCTTAGCTACGGACTGTTTCATTTTCAAATCGTTTAGGATCATATGTACGGGTTGGTGAACAAAGTCATCCCTTTGATTGCAAAGGATATTCGGTTGATCAAGGACACATAGTTAGTTTAAATAGTATGCACTTGTTTAGTTGTATATTTTTTAATCTTTTGTAGCTATTTTACCTATTTAGTCTATGTATGGTTGTAATTAGTGTTGATGGTTATCGTTGCCAAGCACTACGGTTGCTGCTTAATTGGGTCAGTTTGGATCACTCACTAGTCTGTGGGCGCTCTTCTGGCATGCGAAGTTGGTTCAACCACTTTAGCATACGTCTTAATACGAGATTTTTCCAAATCTCGGTTAAGTAATATTGTACTATGGTGTTAGATAAAGCTAGTATAAGATAGGGTTTTCAAAAAACAAGAAGAAGGGGCTTTGATGATAGATCAGACCCATGTTCTTATATAGGCTAGGAGTTTAAAATCCCCACTCTTTTTAGATTTATATGATCTTTTAAAAAAAGACTTATACATTTTATTCGTCTATTTGATTAAATTAGCAGATCGTCTTGGCTACGGGTTGATGTAGCCAACATGGCTACATCCCTGTGTGTCATCTCTCCTTTTTTTTTTCTCGCCCCTCCCACGCTCCTTCTCGCGCCCCTATCTTTTTTTTTAAAAATATCATAAAAACTTTAAATTGTTTTAACTTTTAATATAGAAGTTCAAAATGAAAAAAAATTATATCATTGTTCACCTAAATTCAAGCTCTTCAAAATAAGACTAGTCATGAATATGTTTTGACAACTTTTAAAAAAATATTTTACATGTATAGTGTACAGAACATAAAAGAAAACTTGTACAGATGATCATACAAACCTGTACAAATGTTCATTAAAACATGTACATCCACACATAAAAACATGTACATCATTACATTAAAAACATATAGATGGTCACATAAACCTATACGAATCAATAAATATATACATCCTTAGATTAAAACCTGTACATATAAGAAAGACACGTGTACAGACGGTCATACAAACATGTACAGATGCCCATACAAACATGTACACATGTTCATTAAAGAGCATGTACATTCTCATATTTGAACATGTACATCGTCACATTAAAACATGTACATTCTCACATTAAAATATGTACATACATCCTCACATTAAAATATCATCGTATATAATAAAATGACTGGTCTTGTTTTGAAGAGCTTGAATTTAGGTGAACAATGATATAATTTTTTTCATTTTGGACTTATATATTAAAAGTTACAATAATTTAAAGTTTTTAAAAAATTCAAAAAAAAGAAAAAATAAATGCGAATGTATACATTCGCCTCCGTTCGTACCTTTCATACACGTTTCTTTTTTTTTAATTTTTATCCCTCCCATATTTCTTTCTAAATTCCAAAATTTACCCTTATATTCCCAATCAATTTTTAAAATTACAAAATTTGTTTCAGATGTAGCTATCATAGCTACATGCAGCTGTAGCTAAAAATTTGGGTTAAATTAGAGTATGGTGGTTAAATTCAAATCCTGCTTAATTTAGTTTACCTTGTAATCAAGGTAATAAAAATGGTGTGGATCTAGGTGTATGAGTAAAATATAAAAAAAGCTTATCTACACAGCTTAATTTTAACTTAACTCATCATTCAAAAGCGTTTGTAATTTTATACTATAAAAATGAATTTAGATATTCACTCATAAAAATCACTACATTCCTTATTCATATTATTTGTTAATGTTTTATGTTTTGATCAGCAAACTCAGTCCGAAAAGGAGACTGGTCTTGAAATAGAAGCCATGATAACAGATAAATATAATATTTTTTATCTTCTACAAGTAGTTTAGATATTATTCTCCAGCATTGTTTAGATTTACATTTTTAGGAGATAGTATAGTCTTCATCTTTAATAGATAAAATAGCCTAGTGATATATCTATGGGTCGATTTCCAGAGAAGAAATAGAGGGAGTTTTACATATTTATAAAATTCCAGAATACTAGTTGTGAGGAAGAAAATATAGTCAAGTGGTTTGTTCTTATTGTGTTAATTCTTGTTTGGAGATTGTTCCAAACGTCAGAGTGTGGTATTCTATTGAATACGTGATTGTGTGACGACGATATTCTACTTAAACTCAATAAAAAATCAACATTCACATCGTTTTTCTTCTCTTCTTTGTGTTCGTCGTGAACCATCAACTCATGTCCTCTGGTTCTTAGTGAGACTTTGATTCAGGAAGAACAAAGTAGGAAATTCCAATTGGTATCATAGCAGGCTCCCCTTACTATAGAAGAGAAATCTTCCAGGGAGATCAAGAATGAGTTTTACTATGTCAAGGATTCTAAGCTTACGAAATTCAACTACTTGTTTGGTGCCCGATGGAGGATTAGCTGATATCGGTCGACCTCGACTTGGGACAATAGTGATCGAAGGAGACTTTTTTCCTCAAGTTGTTGAAGGTGGAATTTCGAAAGACAAGCCAAAGGCAAGCTGGAATGGCAACGACAAAAGGCGCTTAAGTAAGAACAACCATACACTCAGAGTTATAGTCTCATCTTTATCAAATGCAGACCAACAAAAGATTCTTGACATATGTAATGCAAAGGAAATATGGGAATTTCTTAAAACAGCCTATGCGGGAACAAATTCTACCAAGAATGCTAAAGGGAAACAATTTAAGAAGCAACTGATAATTTTTAAGATGCAAGAAGGTGAGCCAATTACTCAGACCTTAAAAAGATTTGATAAAATACTTAGTGACCAGAAAGTTGTCGGAGTAACGCTCTCTAACAGTGAAATCAATAAGAGGTGTCTTGATAGCTTGGGGAAATAATGGCTCTACCACACCACCTTGCTTGAGACTACTAAGGATCTGTCAGATATGTCCCTGGAAGAACTCAGTTTTGAACTCATGGTTCATGAAGGAAAAATGAAAGGAGAAGTCACCACTCAGATCTTGCACTTCTGGCATGAAACACTACCAAAAGTCCAAGATGAGGAAGTTGGTGTAGATGGGAACTTATTGAAATTGTAATATATTATGTTTTGGTCACATTGGATATATTTATTCGGGTCACACTAGATTCGGTTCGGGTTCGGTTGGTTTTCGATTGGTTTCGGTTTGGGTCACTTCGGATTTCGGGTCATCATCGGGTTATGGGTGACTTCTTCTTTTTTTTTAAAGGTTTGGATGACATTGTTTTGGATGATTGTGGATCGTGGTTTATTCTCGGTTTTACAATAATACGGTTCGGTTTGGTCCGGTTAGTTTGTTTCGGATTTTGGATCATTTTTTAAGTTATAGTTTTCGATTCAGTTTCAGATTTGATTCGGATTGGTTCGGTTCAAATTTTCAGGTTCGGGTCACTTTTGTGAGGTCTGGTATAGTTTTTTGGTAATATAGGGGTCTAGTATAGTTGGATTCTTGTATTGTTAATGTTTGGGAAAATTCACAAGATACCACTGTTAAGTTTCTAATTCACAAAATACCACTGTTTTTTTTTCATAATTCAGCTTTAACATGCTTAAAAACGTTGTCCAAAATGATGAAAACTTTACATGGACGATGCTAAAGTGTTATATTTTGGTCCAATATCAAATTTGAAGTTTTTTAAGTTCATTGGGTCCCACATGTCACATATGAGTTTAAAAAACTACAAATTTGATATTGGACCAAAATATAACACTTTAGCATCGTCCATGTAAAGTTTCATCAATTTTGGACAACGTTTAAGCATGTTTAAAGCTGAATTATGAAAAATAAATAGTGGTATTTTGTGAATTAGAAACTTAAACAGTGGTATCTTGTGAATTTTCCCTTAATGTTTTAATTAGTTATCTCGAAATATCAAATATTTGTTTAAAATTCTCACCAAATTCTGTCAGTGATGTCAAGCAAAATACTTTCAACAAATTTATAATAGGGTTTTGACTAGAGCTGATCAACAGGCTGGGCGGGCCGGGTTCAGGTCGGGCTGACATTGAATTTTAGGCCCGAACAGGTCTAGAATTTTGTCCAAGCCCATTTTTAATTTTTTCAGGTTAGGTTAGGCCCAAATTTATTTTAATCTTTGCCATTGTTCGGCCCACCCGGTCCTGTTTTATATTTTTTAAATTATTATTTTTTTGAAAAAATATATAGATTATATATAATATTAATATATATTTTACACAACTTAAATTAATAGTAAAAGGTATTATATAAAATTATATTAAATATATACTCCCTCAATATTTAAATTTCTAGCTTAAAGGAGGAAAAAGTTTGACAATTTTGTCATTATTTTTTGTATTTGGAATTGAAATAATTTGGAAACTAGAGTTGTGAAATAAAATAGGAGGGGTAGAATTGAAAAGTAGATGACAAAAAAGCTAGATCATATTATATGTTGAAAATGGTGAAAGGACGTAGAAATCATATACTGAGAACAGAATAAAGTATTATATTAGAATTATATATATAATAAACCGGGTCGGACTAGTTACGAGCTTAACCTGATTTGTTATCCAAACCCGTCCATAATTTTTTTGGACGGGCTTTATTTCCGGATCGGGTCGGGTCCGTGTTAATGAGCTCTGGTTTTGATTAAAGTTTTGAGGAAAATATTACGGGTTGATCATTAAAATACTCACAAATGTATATGGAAATATTAAAACATGATTAGTTAGATTCAATTTATGATGAATAATTTATCTAGCTTTAGATGTACAATTTTTTGACAATTCTAAAAAAATTATAGAAAATGGACTCATGCAACAATCTGAAAAATATACATGATAACGCATTGTAGTTTTTGAAAGTATTTAAAAGTTTGCCTTAACTTTACGATTGGAGATTGTGCTTTGGCTTGCAACGAAGAAAGCAATGGGAGAAAAAAAAAAAGAAGTAAAATACAAATAATGCTGGGATATTTTGTTACATAGTTTCGATTTTCGGATGAAGTATCTTAATCACTTGCAGCAAACACATAAATAAATAAAACTGGCCTGAAATGGGTCAGCTCAACTCCAACGTTCTGCTTATATATTAAATAATTCTCAATATAAAAACGAAGATTTAGGCTAAAAGTCGTAAGCTAAAATATCATGATCCCATTTAAGTTAATACAAACTTGTACAACAAAAGTCGTAAGCTAAAATATCACGCTAGTTAATCAAATTATTATGAAATGAATTACTTATCCATCAAGAAGCAAAAGGTTGGAACCTTTCAACCTATTACGACAAACAGGGTAAACATCAGTTTCTACATCAGAAGGCAGTAATAGGAGATATATGCTAGCCGATCAAAAGTCGTGTGAAGCAGCATTTTTAATTAAAAAAAATAGAGGCTGTCTAATATAGTTTGTCAAATAAGAAGTTGTGTGATACCGGTAAGTTTGTGGGAGAAAACAAAAGTCATCTCGGTAAATCTTCCAAGCGTAGAAAAACGTCTTCGAGCGAGGATGAGATGATATGGAGGTTTAAACTTCGCATGATTGATTTTGGACCCCTTTTTCTTGAATCGAAATTAGGAAATCTGGGGTCCATGTCATAATGTTAGAATATTAGACTATTAACTAACGCTGAAGATATCATTAGAGATAAAGCATATGAAGCATATATATTTGACAAACAACAGAACCTGATGATGTTCGAGGCATTATACAGGTTGATAGTATAACAATTGACAACAATGGTTTTCCATGTTACAGCAGCAATACTAGTATTTCTTTTTCTTTTTTTTTCCTAATCACCGTTTTGTTTCTTCAGTATGAAAATATGAATATGAACCAGCTCTCGTTCTACAAAATGGACAAATGAGAACATATAATCGACTTTTCCTTTCTTTTAGGTCGTTCTCCCAGTCCTGTTGTCTGGAACGATATATAGGTGGGACGTCATATATGAAGAAGAAAGGTTACAAATCCACATCTCTGAATCTGCAGTTGAGGATGATGATGGACTATCGTCTCAAGGTCTCCACAATGTAGTTGGCATACAGATCCCTTCAGTTAGACATGAAGAGAAAAATAAGAAATTGTAGCAAAGAAAATAGAAGTTAAAAACAGAACAAGCTAGTTCCCGGTTATGTTCACAGTCCCATGAATAGAAGGCTCTTGCAATAATCTGTTGAGCCAGCACAAGCAGGCAACAAGTTTCTAGATTTCAGGAATCCCAGCTTTTCGCACTAAACACTTGTGTAAGACAGATTGGGCAGGCACTTTTAGACTGGAAATGGCCACATAACGTCTATATACGAAAGAAAAGCTATCTCTGAGAGCTTCTAAAATTCCGAGGATCACTTGTATTTTTACTGGTAGGAATTAATATGTAGCACACACTCAATATCCAACCAGGATTAAACGTGATGCTAGATACAAAGAGTGGAGATTGGAACATACATGGAATACTGAATTGCATCAGTTGCAGTGGTGGCAGGCAGGAAATCATCTACGGCAACTTCCTTGTTTTCATTCTTCTTGTAATCTTCAAAGAAGCGACGAATTTCAGCCAAACGGTGAGGTGGCAGCTCCTTGATATCTTCAAAGTGACGATACTCAGGGTCATCAGCACATACAGCAATGATTTTGTCATCTTTCTCACCCTGAACCACCAGTAAGTTAATATATAAGTAAAGGCTAGAAACCTCATCAAAGCAAAAAGTTCAATAACATTGCTAGTTAATTACAAGCTGCTAATATTTCCAAGATGGTAGCTATATATACCTGATCAATCATAGGCATAAGTCCTATAGCTTTAGCTCGCAAGAAGCACCCTGGAAGAACAGGTTCCTGAAAAGGTATTTGTACGACTACAAATTATAACACAACTGCCACGATGACATATCACGTAGAATAGGAAGAATGAGTTTTCAAGGAGGATGGATACCTGCATGATGACCAAAACATCCATAGGATCACTATCCTCACAGAGAGTTCGGGGAATGAAGCCATAGTTGTGGGGGTAAACAACAGATGAATACAGGACACGGTCAACCTGCAGAAGCAACCACCACGATATGAGCAACTATGTACCCACATCAAAGATGGCAATCAGGATACTGCCAAATACACATGTTTACCTTAATCAGTCCAGTCTTTTTGTCAAGTTCATATTTCACTTTGCTTCCCTTGGCAATTTCAATCACCTGAAAATACGAACAGTGTGTTACTTGACGTTTGTGCAAGTCATATTAGAAGACATATGAACCTTTATCTCAAATGCAGTGAGATACAGAGTATCAGTCATTAAGTCACAGATTTCCTCAACTCAAATAGGGTACTGATACAACCATTGAACTGTTACTATGAAGTCTAAAAATAAAAATCCTGATGTGTGTTTACATATACAACACTTAGTCACTTAAGTATGTCAGATCGTCAATATGGAGGTACTTATGGCAGAATGGAGATTTATTTATCTTTTTTCTGTTTGTTTGTTTAGAATGCATAACTACAGTTGATGCAGTAGTCAAAGTTTTGGATACTTACACAGTTGAAGATCTTTGGAGCATCAGGTCCTACAACATTTCAGCAACAAACGAGGAGAGAGAGAGAGATATAAGTTAGTCCAAAGAAAATCCGTACACTTAATGAAATAAAATCAAGCAAGGTAAAGTCACAGTACCAATTTCAAGATCATGCCAAGGGTGAGCAGCGTAAGATCTCCTGGACATGGAAGAAAGGATTCTTTCATTCAAAGGTGGATGTGCAGAGCGGCTTGACTGAGCCGATGTCTTCTCTGGAGTCTCAATTGGGGGCGCCATTTTGACTCCCTGTAAATATTAAAAATAAGTGCACCGAAGATTTAAACAGAGACGTATAGAATAAACCTTTGACCAAAAGCACAAAGGATAGCGTAACGAATCATCCGGGATGAGCAGGTTCATCAAATATCTAAAGACTCATGGACGCAGCATGATGACCTACAGACATAAAAGTGGATCTAGGAATCGATCGTCTGCTATCCTCAGAAGGCACATGGACCGAAATGAAGTTGTAACTTTAATATGTAGATTTAACAGTTACGAAACTTAATGAGCAAGTGACGATAGTGATATAAAGTATACGTGTTGCGGTGCAGTGTTCTACACTTTAAAATACATATAAAAATGGAGCTTATACAAAAGTAAAAAGACTACGGCGCTAGAAACAACGAAATTCAGGTTGGACGTTTATGCAGATCTAGTGAATGATGTTGGTTAAGCACACAGAGATAGCTAAACAGAAAGATCCGCATTCCAGCGCCAAGCAAAACACGTGTCCTTGATCCGAAGCTTTAATATTTACCGGTTTAACCCTAAACTAAGATGAGCACACAATCAACATGAAACTCAACCGAATATATCATCAAAAACAAAGAGAACAACTAGTATACATCCATCACCCAAAGCAAAACACTCAGAAACGCAGACCGAAAAAAAGATGCTACATCAAAACCGCTAATCAGGCAAAAGTGTAAAAAAGGGCAGAAAGGAGGGAGTATTAGCTAGAGCAACCATTCAAGACGAGATCGTAAATCAGAAAAGTAAACAAGGAACGTACGATAGATGAAATGGATCACAAGAACAGAAAATAGCTTGAATTCGAACTAGAAAAAAATGCAGGTGGAAATAAGTATACCTGAAAACAAACGCAGATCTGGAAGAAAGCAGGAAACGCGTGAAGAAGAAGTAGGAGGAGGTTAAGAAGAGACGGGGGATAACCCTAGAGAGAGTTTAAGCTTCGGGAGAAGAGGCAAGTGAGAAATGAGCTCAACGCGTTCCCGCTCTCTTGCCTGCCTTAACATTGCCATTTTAAAGGGGAAAATACTAGTAGTCTAGTACACAGCAGTACCAGACGTTCGGTAGATGCAAATTAGAGAAAAAAAATATAAAAGAAAAAGAAGATGTTGCTTTCAAGAAAAAAAAAAAGGAGGATATGAAATGAAAGGAACTTAACTCCCGAAAATTAAATATTTCATTAAAAATAAAAACTCTACAGAATAAAAAGAATGGGAGGTCTTACAATTTCTTCTACTTTTTGTCGGTTGGGGGATAAAATGCGGATAAAATCAGATTCAGAAGTTGAGATACCTTCCTTGGCACCGTTTAATGAGTAGTGGATCCAGCTGTCATTAGTAGGGTATTATTTTTGATTTTTATGTGGCGTGAGATATTTGATGGACTGGGGTCCACTCCACATCGTGAAGGTTATGAGACGGAATTCTTAACGATCACGGGAAATGGATTATTCTAGGAAAGGAATCGTGCCGGGACTCCAAGACGTTGGGGGGTATGGCTCCGCAAAACAGGTGAGACTGAGAGGTCGAGGTTGCGGAGTAAGGAGAAAGGGGGAATATTTATTTTAAACAAAACAACGTGTTTTACCAGTTGTATATTCCGATTTCAAGATCTGGTGCGGTTCGGACGTCGGTGGATTACGTGCACTCGCGTTGGAATGGCAATTGCCATGGCCCATTGCTGAGGTCCTGACTCCTGAGGATGACAGCAACATATATCTGACGGACGTTGTATTATTACAATGAAGAATGAAGTGTACGCATAACGACGACGTATTAGATTGGAATATAATTACACGCCAGGAATATAAATGCTATATTAGTCTACTACTACTACTAATTAGTGGTTTGTAATGTGTAGAAAAATGAAGCGCCAATTTACGGAAATACCCTTCTCATCTAGAACAGAGCAAAAAGAATGATTGCGACTCTTTATCTACTACCTCCGTCCCACTTTCATCTTCCTATTTACTTTTTGACACACTTTTCCATTTCAATATTAAACATATAATATAAAATAAATTTATAAAATAAATTTTTATAACATATAGTTTTTTACATGAGGATTCCATTACAAAAATTAGATTTGTAAAATTATATCATCTTATATGTTAAATATTGAAGCCAAACGACATGTTCAAATAGTAAACCAGACAGTCAATAAGGGACGGAGGGAGTACTACCTAGTGTTCTGTTTAATTTTTGACACGTTTTTCCACTTCAATATTAAATATATAAGATAAAATAATTTTTAAAAATTAAATCGTTAATATATAGTTTTTCACATAAAGATTCTATTATAAAACAAAAATTTATAAAAATATATTATCCTATATGTTAAATATTGAAATAAACGACACATCCAAATAATAAACTAGACAATTGGCACGGAGGGAGTAGTAATTTTCATTGGGAAGGCGACAAAAATATAACAACTAACTCAGCCTGACGTGGAAGTCTCACCTTCTTTCATCTCGGATAAATTCGAAAATTGCCCACCATAAAACCAAAAAAACGGAAGGGCGGTTGAATTCATAGCTATACGGGGGTGAGCAATGAGCATGACTGTCGTTTGGGCAAAACCCATAGACTTACGGAATGCTCAAATGTTAAGGACCTTAATGTTATTCGTTTTCATTAATTGATAATGATATATCCATATTGGGGGTAGATTTGCCGCAGGGGCAAGTATAAGACACATGCATGGCAGAGAATATGGTTGAGTTGGTGCTAATAACTTGTTGAACCGAAGCTATGTTTTCTTTAGAGGATAATTAAATCCAGCATTCTTGACTTGAAATCGTTGTCACAGTTCAAAATCAACATATAAATCACAACTTTGGTTAAAATCATTTACTCGATTGAAGTAATCATTCATGTTCGATTGATCCATTTGACAATCTTCTCATGTGTGGATCGATCAAGTAGGTGGATAACCCATTTAACATCTAGCTAGCTAATATCTTCAAGCTTAATACAGTTAGGCCCAATACTAACAGTCTTGAATGCTTATTGTTAATGCCAAAAGATTAAGCTCCTAACCACGTTGTGATCCTAAATCCACCTCTAGTCTAAACTCAAGATTGTTTATTACCCATTATTCCAAGCATGCATGTTGCCAAATATTCAGTTAAGCTCAATAATAAGTGAGAACTAAGATTTTTGAGAAATTAATCTAAGAAACTAATTGTTGCTGTAAAAATCACAAACCTGTAAAAATTCATAAGCAATCTACTATACTATATCACCATATAAAAGTAGGGGTGACAATTTGGGTTGATGGGTCACCCATACCCAATCCAATTAGAATTGTATTGACCCATACCCGACCCAAAAATAATCGGGTTATAAATTTTCAACCCATACCCAACCCATATAAAATCATTGACCCACACTCTTGTTCCTGACGGTCATTTATTTCAAATCATTGTGTGTCGTTTTTCCAAATATCAACATTTTGTTAAATAGGTCAATAATCTTAAATCATAGTCGTTATTTGTGCAGATGAAATAGTATGAACGGTGGAGTTTGTGGACTAATGATTGACATAGTATTTAGGTTTTCAAAGAAACAGTGAATGGTGGATATAGATGGTCTAGAGAATGCATCTGAATTTATAAAATAATTATTTGTGTGGACCTAAGTGATACTCCCTCCGTTAATTAATATCTGTCGTTTTAGGATGTGATTCTTATTCAAAAATATGTGTCAGTCTAGCTTTTTGACATACTTTTTTCCACTTTTAACCCTACTATTCAATATAAAAGTAATTATTGTCTAGATGGAAAAGTAAAAAGCAGGGGTGCATGCATCATTATTCTACCTTTCTTAATAAGTGTGCAAGCTTCTAAAATGATAGATATTTTTGAACGGAAGGAGTAGTATTTTTGTTTGCTATTATCTAATGGTTATAGAATTAATAGTGAATTTAATAGGGTAAAGAAAAGTAGCCGCTGTGACTACTGTTGCGTTAGAGTTGAATATTTATAGTCTCTCAGTACAGGCACTAGGGTAATACATATAAAAGACATATGGGCTATTTTAAACTTAGGCCCACGAACATTATTGTAACTAGTCTGTGGACTACATATTATGGGCCTGTCTTACTATCCTCCCTCGAGTCAAAGTGGCTTGCTAAAGGAAGATTTGACCGTTGCAAAGTAAACTGGTTAGAAGTCAAGGGTTTCGTGAGATAATCTGCGAGTTGGTCGGAGGAAGGGATGTGAGAGACAGAGAGACTTCCGTTTTTGATTCATTCTCTGATGAAGTGAAAATCGAGCGAGACATGCTTCATCCTGCTATGAAGGATTGGGTTGGAAGCGAGAAAGGTGGAACTGAGATTATCACAGAGCAGCAGCGGAGGAGAAGATAATTGCAGTCCTAACTCCGCCATCAGATGCTGTATACTCAGAAGCTCAGCAGCGCCACTCGCCAAGGCTTTGTACTCTGCTTCGGTGGTAGAACGGGCGACAACAACCTGCTTTTTGGAGCTCCACGACAGAAGGTGCGAACCCAAGAAGAGCAAGTGGCCACCAGTGGAGTGGCGGTCGAGAACAGATCCGACCCAGTCGGCATCTGTATACGCAAAGAGGTTTCCGGGAGCGGTGACGGAGAAGTACAAACCCAGATGCTTGGTGGATTGGAGATACCGCAACAGACGTTTAACAGCCTGCCAATGGATTTCTCGAGGTAAATGCATAAACTAAGCAACCCTACTTACTGCATATGCTAGATCTGGGCGTGTGAATGACAAATAATGCATGCTTCCCACTATACTGCGATAAAGAGATGGATCTGAAAATAGCGGAGAGTCAATAGTGTCGAAGTTATGGGAGAGAGTAATGGGTGTGGCTGCGTGTTTGCATTTTTGCATATCTGTTTTTGTCAATAGATCCTCGATATACTGAGTTTGAGTCAATAGGAGTCCTTGCTTTGTTCGATGAGCAGAAACACCTAGGAAGTAGTTCAAGTTTCCCAAGTCAGTGATAGGAAACACCTTGGATATAGCTGCAATGAATTTCTATAGAAGTTGAGAAGAGGATCCTGTTAACAGGATATCATTAACATACACCAGAACATACACAATGTCCGTTCCTTGATGATAAATAAAGAGAGAGTTGTCTGATTTTGCCATGTGAAAACCTAACTCCATCAAATAATCACTCAATTTAGCATACCAAGCACGGGGGGATTGTTTGAGACCATATAGGGATTTCTTTAGAAGACAAACATGGTCTGGGTAGTTAGGATCCTGAAATCCTGGTGGCTGTTTGATGTAGATAGTTTCTGTTAGATCACCGTGCAAAAACGCATTTTGCACATCCAACTGTTGAATAGGCCATGAAAGAGAGACAACCACTGATAAAACCAACCTGATAGTGTTCTGTTTAACCACTGGGATGAACGTTTCAGTATAGTCCAGTCCTGGGGTTTGGGAAAAACCCTGGGCAACCAATCGAGCTTTCCTTCTGTCTATAGAGCCATCCCCTTTCCTTTTGGTTCTGAAAATCCACCGCACCCCTAAGACATTCATGTTAGGCTGAGCAGGAACAAGAGTCCAGGTCTGATTTTGAGATAGAGCAGAGAATTCTTGGTCCATGGCTTGAAGCCATTTAGAGTTTGTAAGAGCTTGCTTCAAGGTGGGGTTGTCGGGGGTAGAGGAGAGAAGTGTAGTGTGAGTTTGGTAGGGTATTGTACCATCAGTCCTTACTTTAGGTTTGAGAGAATTAGTGCGAGATCTGGTGATCATGGAGTGACCAGGAGGTGGGAGATCTGTAGAAGGTGTAGAATTGGCAGTAGAGGGTGGATTTGTATCTGTGGAGCTAGGTAGAGTAGATGTGATGGGTAAGATAGGACCTGGGCTGGGTGGTGGTGAAAGAGTAGTTGAGGTATGAGAGGAGTGAGCATAAGATAAGGGTGATGTAGGTGGAGTGGGATAAGGAGAGGGTGGATGAGGTATTTGTGGTGTTGGGTTAGTGGGAGGAACATCAGGAATGAGAAGATTGTAATTGTGAAGGTTTTGGTCAGAAGCAGTTTCAGATTTCTTGTAGGCCATAGGGAATGTTGCCTCATCAAAAATAACATCACGTGAAATATAAAGTCTGCCAGTATCGATGTGAAGACATAGGTAACCTGCGTGGTTAGGAGAGTACCCAAGAAATAGGCATTGTAGTGATCTGAAAGCTAGTTTGTGGTTTTGGTAGGGTCTAAGGTTGGGGTAACTTGCACAACCAATGTAACACCCCAACTACAAACTGTACACTTAACCATTAATCGCAGCAGAAATCACATCATAAACATTAATCAAAAGGGGCGGTGTTACACGTTGTTAGCCACCCACGTGGCTAACAAGGCTAATACTTACACAATGTACCGGTCTGATGGACTAGATACCGAGCGCTAAACTTTACATTACAATCCATCTCTAAACTGAAAACAAATACAATTATAATCCAACTGTACCGATCGAGTCTATTACAATCCCTTCCGATAACATGTTCGGTCTCACTTTACTAACAAACACACCTAACACAACATTCACTACACATGCGCCGCCATTCTCGTCCTACTCTCGAACGAAGGGCAGCTTCTTTGTACCTGAAAAGTAATGGGGGGCCCCAAAGGGGCTCAGCACCTTTGCTGGTATGGTAATCGTGCAGCCCGCATACTACCGAGCCACTCACAACTAATTGTCGTCTGAGCATGCGGTTGATTATTTTTAAATCATACATAGAAACTTTAAATACATATCATACTTATAATAAACATACATCCAATCAAGGGATACAAACATAAGGTTAACACATCACACTGGTTAGATCACATTATTGTGTTCCTTGACCCTTGAGGGTTCTACTGTAATAGAGCTATTCCTTGTTAGACTACACATACCCATTTAATCGGGTTATTCTTATTCACCTCTTATTTAACACCGGGTTGATTTCGGAAATCAACGTACACAAACATATCAACACCCACCACATAATGACATATACACAACATAACACCGTTCTTCTTAGAGAATGTAACTTTTCTTAAGGTGTGTCGGATAAAATATAGGTCCGCACACCGTATACATTTACTTTACTTAGATGTGTCGACCCTACTATAGGCCCGATCACACCATACACAATAAAATTACTTAGATGCGTCGGTCTTAATATAGACCCGATCACACCATACACAAATCCCTCTAGCCCCGAATAATAATGAGATAGGTAAGCCTTGGTTAAGCTTGCGGGTGGTTGTAATCCAAGAAGGAAAAACAACCATAACATAACAGAGAGGGAGTTAATTCAGCTATAGATACTAACTCCCAAACACATGTGCACGACCGGGACACCCCGGATTTCTCACCCCCCATAATATATACATATTAGTTAGAAGTTCCTTTATGGAACTTATCACATCAGGACACCATATGATGTTATAAACTTAGTCAAACAACAAGGGAGGTAACTTACCATCCGACATACATGAACGACAACAATCATTAGAAAACGGCATACTACCAAGGGAAAACACACATCACACACAACCACATTAAATGATTACACATTGATAGCCATAGTTAGAACGTTCCCGTAGGTTGGGACGTTAAGTCCAAACACCGATCTCTTATGTGATCCTAGAGTCGATTAGCATCGGTTTAACACATATTATAGGTTAAACGGTGTCGGAACTAAATATGCCACATAAATGAATTACTGTAAACTCATTACATGCTTTATCTTACAAGGTGGCAAACATACAGAAAAACAAGTTGGCATACAAGCCGGTGTAACCCGGTAGGACACAGGTTGCAAGAAAACCATACCTTATACCATGGGTTACTCTACCGTGTTTCTGAGGATTTACTCCAACGCGTCATCTCACGCTCCCCGGATAGTTTTCGAACCACTGGTAGTATTTCAAATGTTTTTATTAACATCATGATCATACGGTATGTAAGATAATATTACTCCCGCACTTAAACCGTTGTCCCGTTATTTTTAACTTACTTATGTGATCTAAAGTTCATTACTTACATATTCACTCTCACATTTGTTTATACTCCCAATGGCTTTTAAAAGTCACCAAACAAGGCCTAATCATCATTTAAAACCATCCCCAATCATTTCCCCATCATAACAACACTTAAAAACACATTCTGGTGCATTTTTGGACTGGTCCGGGTTTGTGTCCGGGGTTACAAACCTGGACCAATCCCGGAAATCACAATCTGTGATGTTTTTTGCCTTGGTCCGGGTTTGTGTACTTGGATATAAACCCGGACCACATGTAAAAATAGGTTTCTGGGACGTTTTTGAGGTGGTCCGGGTTTGTGTACTTGTTTACAAACCCGGACCATGTTTGTAGGTGTTAAAATTGACAGTTTTTGACCAGTTTTCAACCCCTAATTCACCTCCAGTCATTCCATAATCTTTCCACATGTTTTGTACATGTTAAAACACCTTAAAACATGCTCTAAACCTCTTCAAATAATTGGTTTAATCCCTACTCAAATTCTTGCTCAAATTCCTAAATTTTCCATTCTCTCTGTTGCATTATGCACATCAGTGCACTTAAAACCTCTTTTGATGTTTCATAACCTTCCACCAACCTTACCAAATAATTCCTAGACCAATGCACTTCTCACACCAAGGTTCAACTCTTGTTTCCAAGCTACACACTCAAGTTCATTTCTAGCAACACCAAAACTCTAAAATATTATCCTTGTTACAGATTTTTGCCTAACACCATTCCATTCATCAACCAACACCACAATGTGGGTTACCAACCAAATCAATTCCTAACAACACCTAGTTAACCCTAGGTCATGACAACTCACCAAGTCACCTAAATTCCTTAAGTTTCTACGAAAAATTTGCCATAACTTCGTTACTATGCTAACACATCCCAAATTCACAATCTTCATCACCTAATGCCAAAATGTTCACAATTTAACTATCCAAACCCTTAGTGGGTTCTAACAGCACACCTTCTCAACATACACACAACAATAATCCCAAGGTTCATTAATCCTAAATAACTTGGCTCTAAGGCCCTTAAATCACACCATTTACACAATGCATTCAACAAAATCACAATTCTCTCTTATGGAGAACAAACACTTTCCCATCACATTTTTGGTTCATTCTTTCATTTAAATTACCCAACCCACACTTCTAAAACATAAGGGATACACATTAGGGTAAATTTCTTACCTTAAGCTCATAAGTTCCCCTTTCTCTTTTCCAATCTCCTCCTCTTATCTTCTCTCTTTCTTTCACGGTCATGGGGCAAAACATTGCCAACTCTAGGCCAACATTCAATTGAATGAAATGAGAACTAAATAACACACTTTAAGCCCATGAATCAAGCTATGACAAGAAGGTGTTTAAAGGACAAATTAGGGCATTACCTTTGGAAGTTCTAGAATAGGTTTTCAACCTTGAACCAAAGGAGAGTTCCAATCCACCATTGGAGACTTGGAGAATAGCTCAACAAAGAAAAGAACAAGGTATGAGTATGGGTAGAAATCGGCTAACACAAGGGATGGATGAAAAATGAGTTTTTCCTTGGAATTTTTACCTTAAATTAAAGAGGAGACTCCAAGCTTCAAGAAACTCCAACTTCCTCCTCAAATGGGTTGTACCCATGAAATTCAACTTCAAAGTTTTGGGATTTTGAAAAGAGAGGAAGGTATCTCTTGGTGAGGGGAGTTCAAATATGTAATTTATTTTTGATTTGGAGTAGTAATGTGGCTTAGGTGAGCAAATGCGTGTGGGCTGCCATGGAAGGAAGCTCAAAATCGCTTCCAGTAGAGGAGAGGAAGAAAAAATCGGCATAGGAAGAAGAAAAGAGAGGGAGGCAGTACGTGAGGGGGCAAAAAAATGAGAGGAGAGAGAGAGAAAAGCTGCTTTATACCTTTTTACTTTTCCTTTTGTTTTTTCTTTCTTTTAGCTAATTAGCTAGTTTACAAATTAAGAGAGAGGAGTGTTGACTACTAATAAAAACCGGCCCCATGAATTAATTAAGTTGGGGGTGTTTTCGTCTTTTACAAGAAACGCTCATTAGTTTACCCGGTTTAGCACTATTCACTAACCGGGCCCGTTTTCCGGATTTTTCTCGTTTCTTTAATTTTAATGGTTCTTAGGCTCTCATTAATGTTTAATTATAGTTATATAATCAACTATAATTTTTACAGGGTCATTTAACTGTTTAAAGTCACGTTTTCGGGTTTTCTCGAAAAAACGCGCTTTAAAACTCCGTTAGCGTTTTAACGCATTATTTGGATCCGTTTTCTTCCGGAATTTTTCCCACATGCTCTTAGTGTGTAGTTAGGGTATAAAAATATATTTATAACCCTGGTGAAGGTTATATACCTCCTAAAATAATTAAATATGTGTTTTCACATTTTGTGACTCTTACGCATTTTTTTTTGGTTTTTATTTCTTCACCAACGATCTTAATGGCTTAATTAGCCTTAGAAAATCATATTACATAATTAATTAACATATTAAGATTGGGGTATTTCAATCTACCCCCCTTAAAAGAACTTTGTCCTCAAAGTTCCACAATTCCCATGCATCATTTAATTAGAATACAGGGATTACTTTTACAACATAACTCTCACATCAACATACACTGGATGCAACTTTAGGACTCATGGTCCGGACAACATAACAACCTTCATACCCATAGGTCTGGATAACGTTTATTACACATACCACCCAACATGTCTTAGCATGTATCACAATCAGAAATTCCTTTTACATCTCTTCATAGGCTCGAGTCCCATGTCGAGTACATATACACTGTGATCCCGCAGAACCCGGTCGCGATGGACACCTTCTGGTCCCCGTTCCTTTGGGAGATCAAAACAATCACTTACTTTTTAACATATATACTTCTCATGTCACCGGTCCGAAAACAAAGGCTCATACATCCTCAGCTCGTGAGCAAGTAATACAAAAATATTCTTTGTGAGGTTAAGTAGGAGAAATTTCTTTATTTAAAGTATCAATCGAAAGTTTTGGAAATACCTATTTAAAATTCTTTTTGAAAACGCAATACAACTCCAAGTCCAATTTGTGCTAATTGCATCTTATTCTTAACGTGATTATTTGTGACCACTTATAGGGAGCTTCCAGAGTCATCCAACCCTGATGTGATCAGCATCAGTGTTGAAATATCCTTCCACCCCAATTTGTGTTCGGCTTCCCTTGATCGCATGTAAATCAAGTTCCACCTCCCACGTCAATTTTAAACAACAACTAATTCAAGCATTTACCATTTTCTATCTTCTAATCCTTCTAGTCATAATCATTACATCTCCAAGGGATAGAACTCCGTCCATCAATTATCTCCATTCACTTTTAACCAAGTTACTTAGGGAATTTAATTCTCACTAGGTTCTATGTCGGTTTCATACTGATTCATACATCACAATACTATGTATATGTATATATATATATATATATATGTATTTTTTTTATCAAAATCACAATACACATCATTATATTTGTCTCAAATAAACATACACTATCGAGGTTTTAGTTCCCCGGGAGTTTCTCTACTCTCACACACTTGTATTCACACAACACTTATAACAATAGTATTCGCATCTTCTGTGCGCAATTACCACAATTAAACCATAATGAATACGTATGTTCATGTATCATACGCACCAATCATCAAAACAAAGTATTTTGTGTTATACACCACATCATAACAAATTATTTTGTGCTATGCACAACATTGTTCACGTACACTTGTACGTAAACATTCACTAAGCGTTTTTGCGCTCTACCCCCCTTAAAAGGGATTACGTCCGCGTAATCTACCATATGTTATTACTTAACATTGGTTTAAAATGTTCTGCCGTCGTGAAGTGTCTTAACTTCTACGCGGTTTGTTATACAATGCATTCTGGTTAGAGGATCTTAACCATATTGGCGGTTTAGTCCCTAAACCAAGAATTCTCATTGGAGTTTGTTTAACTCATAATCGGTTTCGGTTCTGGCCTGTGAGGCTTCTAGGCGTTAATAATTAGCCATTTCTCGTATTCACCATGCATATTCAACATTCAAATCATTGGCTCACTAGCTTCTGCTGCACGACTCTGATAACTTTGGAGGTTAGTTTGCCCCATTCATTTTTCATAATGTATTGTACATTCCCCATTTATCACCTTCATCTTGTGAAGAATGGTTTCTCAACCGACGTGTGGTATCTCTTACCGTGAGCGAATTCGGTGGGTTACAAACTTTCTATCCACTTCTATGATAGTTTCTGTGTGTACCGTTATGTAATTTATGATGATTAACTTGATTTCTTCTGACTTACTGTCGGTTGAGGTTGAGTTACTACCTAATGTGTAGTGCTTATTTCCCACACTTGAGGTATATTCCTTACCGATATTTGGTAATCCGTGTTACTACAGTCACTTATTGCTAATCATGCCTCCACATTTGAGTCTGTACAAGTATTCTTTCATTGGTACAACCTTGCATTTCCTATGCCTCGGTGCTTATAGCGTCATAAGCCTCTTTCTACTTTTACCACAATTAACATTTTCCCAAATTCCTAGCTATCCCACTCGATCATTACTGCGCAAGTGCAATACCAAAACACTCAGTCATACAGAGTGCAGTGGCGTAAACTCTTGGCAGTAAATCTCTTATGCGATTGCAATAGGAATTCACACTATGTCCCAATGAGACCTTTATCACATCGTACCGGCTACTGGCTTACTGCCCAGTCTATTTACTATCACCTACCTTGCATTTCCACCGAGTTTAACTTATAACTCCGTTTGCTCCCCACAACATTGTTTACCAATACTCGCACAATGGTCGCTTACTGCGCACCATGTTCTTACTCATTGTACAACGCTAACTTACATGGCATCCACTCTTATATTAGCTTCCGCTCATGTACTTTCACCATTCTTATTATGGTTTCGCATTTATTTGGATTACTACTGAATACACTACTCTTCGAGTCTTTATGCTCTTTGGGCATTGTTCACTCTACACTTAGCATCACACACCTATGGTGGTTGCTATTAAACTTACTACTCTGCCGGTCTCCACAATTGGTACAAACGCTTCTATTCATATTATGCTTATTCAAATCATTCTTGGGTAATAACAATGTGGTCAATCCTTAACATATTTCTTGAACTTGGTTCACATAACTACCGCTCCCGCGGTTTCACCATATCGAGAGGTATCCCCACTCTTAAAGCAGTGGTTCGTTCTCCACTCTATTCACTTGCACAACATAAACTTTCGTAATCGATTAAATTTGCATAACACATTTGGTCTGTGGCTTAAGTGCTTTATTGCCTCGAGCTCTACTCATTATAGGCTGTTCACACAAATTCTACTTCTCCGTACACCCTCACATGGTTTGGAGGTTGTATTGGACTCCCTGACAAGGTCGTTGCTTCACACTTCCTTATATGGGATGCCCCTTAAGAATGTCTGTTTAGCTCCTGACGACTTATGTTTAAACTGGGTATTAGCTTCAACTCTTGTGTTTCTATCACGACATTTCGTTCGACAATTGTTGACCCAAACACCCTTCAGGACAGCCCCTGGGTGTTACTAGGTTACGCCATTACATCTGGTTTGTATACGTTTAGTTAAGTACATCACTTTGCGTTCTTTACTGGGTTTACTATCCTCTTCTGTGAAGATCGATATTCCCTGGTAGTCTAGGTTATCATTCCGGGAGTTTCATCCCGTTCGTTGCACCTTAACGTGTCCATATTAGGCATTGGCCTTACTATGTATAGACTGGGTATTTGTTTCAGCTATCATGTTTTATTCCTCAGGATTCTTGAGACATTTGTGATGTCTTTACTCACTAGTCAGTGTGCTCCACACTTCTTGACTCATAAACATTTCCTTTAAATGTATTCATTAATTCTTTTAGTCTCGTTAACTTAACTGGGTTCCTTTACTTCAACCATTCTTGGCAATTCGTCGCTCTTGTTTAACTTTTGCTGCTGACCGTAGTATGGAGTCGACTACTTCCCGTGCTCCTGACTTCACTCGTATACCTATGTGGGGTACCCTACTGATACATTGCTACTTGCCCGACTAACCTATAAGTAGGTCTGTCAGGCCCGCAAGCTCCTATCGGAGGCGGTCGTCCCAAATTTTATTTTTGTACACTGGTAGTGCCCGTCACACGTCTATGTGAAGTATTCTATTGTCAACTCCTCTTATAACGTCCTATGATGACAAGCAGTCAGTACTTCCCGAATTTAATCAAGGGAAGTCTATCCACTGTTTGTATTTAGTACGGGCTCAATTCATTCCCTCGGGTTGATACCCTCGGGTTGTAGGGTTTTCTAAGGTTGCTCGAAAGCAACTGGGTACAACTTACCTACTGTGAAGCTGAGGCCGGTGTAGGTCTTCTGGTTCTGGTTTTAAAGAAAATATAAAGTTTGAGAGAAATTTGGGCTTAAAAGAAGGTTTGAAATGAATATGAGTTGGAAGAAAATTTGGGTGTGAAAACAGTTTGAAATAAATCTGGGTTTAGAAGAAAAACTGGGTTTATAAGAAAATTCTTCTCGGTATTTAAAATGTCTTCACGCTTTGACCAAGTCTAGGTTCACGCTGACTGGTATATCTTCACATACAATGGTTAGGCCACTAAGCCCTTCCAGGTTTCACTCTCCAACTTCTTGGATTTGTGGTTCTATAACTACTTCATTCACCAATACGGTACTCTACCAAGTACTTCGTAGTTATTAAAATTTTTCCCGAATAGTCCCGTTATAGCAGCACTTGCCATGGCAAGTGCGCTCTGCTAGCTGGTTATCGGTTCAACGCATAGTGGTTACGGTACTACTTTAATCATTACCGTATTCGGTAGCCTTGTTAGCTCTTCCTTTGACCTTACAGTTTTGATAATAGAACA
>CM041777.1:33439609-33464783 GCA_023374045.1 Limonium bicolor | reverse complement strand
AACTTGTATTAATTAACTATTATTATGTACCATTCATTTTCATATTATCTTTTTTAATAAATTTTAATTATTTAATCGAAATAAATTATATTACGTCATAAAATCATCTGCAAAATTGAATATAAATTAAAAAAATTCCAAATGATAATTAGAAAATTAAAATAATTTATTTTGAATGAATATTTAATATGGTAGAATTTTTTTAAACAAAATGTATGGTAAAAATTATGGTAATGAATTGGCATAAATTATGGTACCATATTAGTCTAAATTTGTAGAAAAATTAGTATAAATTACTTTTTTGAAACTCTATATTTTTTTATGGTACTAACTAATTTTTAAAAAATCTAAGAAATATTTACTTTTTTCGATGTTTTATTTTTATAATTTTTTATAATATTTATAATATTTTTTATAGTTATCTATATTTTTATAGTATTATAAAATTTTAGTGAATTCTTTAACACTTAATTAGGGCATATTGTGAACTTTAAAAGTACTTTGTTAATTAGTAGAGGTATTTTTGTCTTTTTTGCTTCTGGTCAATAACTTAGGGGCATTTCATGGACTTTTACGAAAATATAGTGGCATTTCATGACTTTCTTTTTTTTAGTGGCATTTCATGAATTAGCTAAAATATAGTGGCATTTCATGAAATTTCATTTTTTTTTTTGGAAAATTCACAATATGCCACGATTTGAGTTTGTAATTCACGATATACCTCTTTTTGGAAAGTTATCCCTAAAATACCACAATTTGAATTTTAAATTCACAAAATGCCAATGTCCGATAATGGACGCTAGTCTCGCCGTTAAACCTCTCTGGTAAATGACCAAAATACCCCTGACGGAAAGTTTAATTTTTTGTTTAATTGTGCTGGTTCAAATGTGGAACAACTATTTTTTTGAACTTTTTTAAAAGTTCACAAAATACTCTTGTTTGGTTTTATAGTTTATAATATGCCACTATTTAATTTTATTAGTTTACAAAATGTCACTGTTTGAGTTTTTATGTTCACAAGATGCCCCTATTTTATCTGTAATGGCTAGTTTTGATTTCAAACGGTTAGTTTGAGTCTAACAACTCTTTTTTTGTCTTTATAAAGACCTTCTTATCGGATGAGAAGAATATCGATCTTGCATCACCCGTGCCCACCACTTGAAGAATCACATGCTCAACACTTGTAGTACGCTCTCCCTACCGAAGTTTCTTTGCGGGAGAGGGTAAGGTTTGATGGAGCTCCACACTTGCAATGAATTGTTTGAAACTTTTCATTGATTGTAGTTGTAAACATGGTAATGGCTTTAGTATGGTGTTTGTGCTTTGTTTACATGATCATAAGGTCTTTATAAAGGCGAAAAAAAAGAGTTGTTGAACTCAAACTAGCCGTTTTAAATAAAAACTAACCGTTACATAAAAAACAGGGGCATTTTATGAACATAAAAACTCAAACAGTGGCATTTTATAAACTACTAAACTTAAATAGTGGCATATTGTAAACTATAAAACCAAACAAGGGCATTTTGTGTACTTTTAAAAAATAATAAAAAAAATAGTCGTTGCACAGTCAAAGCAGCGCAATTAAACAATTTCTTTTTTAAAAAAAAACTCAAACTTTATGTCAGGGGTATTTTGGTCATTTACCAGAGAGGTTTAACGGCGAGACTAACGTCCGTTAGCGGACACCGGACAGTGGCATTTTGTGAATTTAAAACTCAAATCTTGACATTTTAGGGACAACTTTCCAAAAGTGATATATCGTGAATTACAAACTTAAATCAGGCATATTGTGAACTTTCCAATTTTTTGTGAAACTAGAAAGCTAGACTATTGTTAAATACATAATAGAATAAGCAACACTAATTAATACTCTCATGTCAGTTAGTTTTTGCAGCGGTCTTTGCGCATTTTCCATCGCGCTGCATGGGATAACATGCAGTGTTTCATCCCTTGTTTGATGAAATCCAAGAGGATGGTTCCTCTCTTCTATCTCCATTCTAATATCACCCACCTCCCATGTTTTAGGCTACGCAATTTCTGATAATTATAGAACAATACGAAGACCCTGGAGCTAGCTGTAGGTGGCTCCATGCCAAGTGTATAATAACTATTGTTCTCTCACTCCTCCCTTTCCTTTTATCTCTTTTTACAGAAAAAATGTAAATTTGTATAAAGTGACAGGTGTTACTGAGAATAAGGGGAGAGACATGAGAGAGAAAATAAATAAATAAAGGGAAACGTATATTAAATTTTAAAATGTTATAACTTACAAAATATAAGTGTAAAAATTAAAAAAAAATATATCATTGTTCATTGTAATTCGTGTTTTTCAAAACAAGACGCATTTACCAAAATTTTATGTTTTTAGAATGAGTACATATTACATAGTTATAAAAATGAATGTTATTCATTAACAAAATTAATCTTCTTTAATAATCATCTAAAAATAATTATTATTTGGAGTCATAAATTTACTAAAATGTTCGAAGGAACTTTAGCATATGTGGTTTAGGAATTGGGGAAAATTGTCGAATCAGTGATGATAATATAAAGTATAAAATGACTTCAAAGAAGATTACCCTACACCACATTATAGACACCAAAATTTTCACCCCATAAAACAAAATTCAGGAAATAAAAAAAATGGAAAAGTGTGTTGCCTTTCTATTTCAAAACACATTAATGTGCGTGCCAAAATAAAATCATCCTTTTATAACAAAATTCTTAAATAATTTTTCAAAGCATTTCAGAAAAACCCAATATTTTAAAATGAATTTCCAACAACAATCCAGTTTCAAACTCGTCCCTTTTCGTCTATTTACTTTACTATCTTATTATTATATTGGTCTATTTTTGATTTACAAATTTATTTATCTATTAAATTTTCTTTTCTTTTATTACTTATTTATCTTCCTACTTATTGCTACTTTTCATTTTATTTTTAGAATTTGTTTTTAATTTATCATTTTTGTTTCTATCATTTTATGTACTTTTTATTTCTATTTATTATTACAATTATTTTTATTAATATTTTTTTTACTTGTTCGTGTATCACCATTTTGTTTTTTCATGTCTTCCAAAAAGAAAATAATTCATTATCTCATGTCTTCCTTTCGTCTTACTCCGCATTTCGTTGTAAAATCTTAGCGTTTTTAGGGGAATACACTCATGTCAGGCTAAGGCTTACATATTTTGTTCAATATTTCAAGATCAAGTTTTGTTAATAGCATTGTTGGTTGCCGTGAATAAAAAGGAACCTAGAGGTACGGAGTTAAAACCCGACCAGTCACAATTAGGAGGCATTTTTCTTCCTTTAAATATCGTTTTTCTTCCTTTTTTAAAGTTAAACAAAACCTAAACCCTTTGCTTATAAATACAGAAAAAACAAACAAACAAACCCTAGTGATTCTACAATAGCCTCCTTGCTCGTCGTTTTCCTCCAACTTCATCTTCTTAATAAACTGAACAAAAACATACATGCTCCTGCTTATGCACGGTCAATTTTGCAATCCAACTTGTGAACTTTCAGCTCTTCATTCTCTTCACTTCCTCCGTTAATTTTGCAATCCCAACAAACAAATATGCATACACTTTGCATCTTTATTCATTCTTCACTCCCGTCGATTTTGCAACCCAAACTAGCAATCAAGGAACAGAGCTCTACACTCTCTTGTTCTCTTCACAATGGTGATTCTGCAACATAACGGTCGAAGTAAGGAACATATAATCTCTGCATCTTCATTCTCTTTAACTGGCGAACAAGCTACAATCTGTACTACCTCTTCTTCATTCTCTTGGGGGGTATCCTATTCATCATCTACTTCTATAATTTTGATGCTCCATTTATTTTGCTTTTCTGATTTACCCCTTTGGATTTCATGCACTTATTGAATTAATTCTTTCTACGCAATGAGTGCATTGCTTGGTTTAAGTGTGGGGACGATTGACTCTATCACGACTTGTTCTTGAGTTTTTCTTTCTTGCACTTGTTAAGTCTTGGTGGTAGCTGAAAGGGAGACACAAAAGAAGCTAAGCAAGTTGACATGTTTGGAGGTGTAATTTTTTTTCTAACTATTGTGGTTTTATGGTTAAAATTGAAGTCTTTGTCTACTAATGCTATTATGATTGAGAATTTTTATCATCTGAACTTTGTTTTTAACTTTGAGCCTCGAAATAAATGGAATGAAAGGAGGAAAAGAACAAAGACAAGGTACTCCGCTGATCCTTAAAGGCATTTTCTGATCCTAAAACAGGCCTCTTTTACTCGGTTATTAAGTCCTTTGGGGTGCTGTATCACCTAGCTACCTAAGGTTCTCTGAATCTGGGATAGTTGACCTAAAGCTATTACATGGGTGAAGAGAAAATTCTGAGGTGAAAGAAATGAATGAATTTCAACTAAAGTATCTATGCACCTTCTGAGCTGAATGTTTTCAATAACTTATATCTATTGGATCATGAGTGTGTGACATTGAAAGGTAAAATGGAATAAGATCTTAGTTCATGCCCCTTGTCGTTCAAAGGGAATGTGAAGGAATTGGTTGTTGGCTCATGGTTAAAGACTCAGTTCTTATGGTTTTTATTCTCTCTCTCAAGCTTTTGTATGACTTCTTGCACTTTTTATTTTGTTCTAAAAAAATTTATAGTTGGAAAATCAAGTGCCCCCAAGCCGAAAGACTTGAAAATTATTCATCCGTGCTCTTTCTCTCTCTCTTTCTCTCTCTCTCTTTGGTTGTTATCTAGTGGCTTTCTCGAACTTTTGTTTGAGGGATTTGCTCGGGGACAAGCAAAATATAAGTGTGATGGAATTTGATGCACCGATAACTGACATACTTTTTAGTGCTTTAACCCTCTGTCTTTGTTGTCTTTGTCCTAGTTTTACGATTTAATGATGTTCATATCTTTATTGAAGTGAAAAATGCCTTCCACTAGCTTGTTTTGGTATTTTTTATGACTTAGGGCGCGATCTGGGAGGAATTCGGCACACATCGGTGGAAAAGGCACAAATTTTAGTCAAGTCCAGACCTACGTCCGACCCTGTGATCTAGACGGGTGCTATGCGTCCGACCCTTTGACCCGGACGAAAGTCCGGATGGACCAGAGCGCTGCCATTCGAGTCTCTCACATGTCCAAACATCATGTCTGGCCCTTCTACCTGGATGCGCTCAGGAGGACAATACTATTTACGACCACGAGTGTGGCGTAGAGGATTCTTAACATATTTTTGTCCATCCAGCTGATGGGTGTCCAAATGAGCATGTTTTAGGGGTGCATTTCATATGTTAAATTAATACTTTTCATGCTCATTTCTCCACTCTAGCTAGTTTTCCTCTAGTACTGTGTTTTATTGGGGATTTACACATTTGTTGCTTAAATAAGAGGAATAACATAGCCAAAAATAAAGTAGACAAAGAGACAAACGGGTGGGCGCAAACGGATCCAAAATCGGAGCTAAAACAAAGAAACTGGAGCAGAAATAAGTTGACGTTGCTTTCTAGAAGTGTGGTCCGGGTTTGTGTTCAGGTTTACAAACCCGAACCACACCAGAACGCACTTTCTGCCTATTTTTCACCCTGGTCCGGGTTTACAAACCTGGACCACTCCTAGAACGTACTTTCTGCCCATTTTTCACCTTGGTCTAGGTTTGTGTCCGGAATTACGAACCCGGACCACACCCAGACGCAACAGAGACGCGCTTTAAAACGCGGAATAAAGAGAGAAGGGGTAGTAGATCCTGAAGGGGAGCAACAGCGCGGAAAAAGAAAATAAGAAGGGAGAAAAGAAGAAAGAAGAGGAAGAACAGGAAGAGAAGAAGCTCACCTCCATTGAAGCCCTTCTTCAACCTTATCCATGGCTATTTCATCTCCCTTTTCTCTTATTTGTGATTTAATGGAGGCTTGACCTCACTTGTAGCTAGGGATTTAGATTTTGCCCCAAATCCCCCAAACTCCATTGTTGAATCTTGGATTGATGTTTATGCTATAGTTTAGTCCTTGTTCTTAATTGAAGATGATTATGGCCTTTAAGCCTGTCTTTGTTAATTTGGGGATTTTCTTAGGGTTTGCTCTAATTAATTGTCATTTTGTTAAATTGGTTGGTTTGATATCTCCGATTAGTTTAGCATTAGTGTGGATTTCTATGGATGGGTTTCTGGAAATAGAAATCTATACTGTTGGGACTAAATCAATGTTTGCGGATTTTCACTACTTTTGAGATGAGGTTCTCATTGCAACTTAGGGTAGATCTGTGCTTAATGCTTCCGATTGAATTGGAGACTCGAACTAACAATCGGTTTCCGTTTAAATTGGTTAGAATTAATAGATCAAGATTTGGCAATTAACACTAGTGGAAAAAATATTTTTAACCACGGTTATTTTGCCTATATACCACGGTTAGGAACCGTGGTTTATGCTCGCGTCGTATATTCACAAATTGAGATAAACGGTTCATAACCGTGGTTTAAAGTAAGCGAAAAAACCACGGTTTGTCGAAACCGTCGTTTAAGACCCCTTCTCCCTCAAACATTCACTGACTTTATACCACGGTTGGGAGTCTGAACCGTGGTATATAGTGCATTATAAATGACGGTTTTACTTAAAACCGTGGTATAAAGTCTATAATAATCAACAATAAACCACAGTTATATGTAAAACCGCTGGTTTATCTCTAGGCTGTGTTTTTTTCCCAGTTCGCCGGCGATTAACGCCGCCGCCTTCAATGTAATTTCTCAACAGAGAACGCAAACAGAAGAGAATGAACAGGCCAGAACATGTATGTTACTTGTTTGTGTATTAGGGTTGCTAAATAATGAGTGAAGTTACATTATGTTCCTTGTTCGTCGGTAGATTGCAAAATTACCGTGAAAGAGAATGAGAGAGGGCGAAGCGCCGGTTAGGGTTGCACAAAATTACCGTGAAAAACAAGAGGCGCAGAGCATGTCATTGTTCGCTAGTGTTGGTTGCAAAAATTACCGTGAAAAACAAGAGGCACAGAGCATGTCATTGTTCGCCGGCGATTTACAAATATTACAGAGGCGCAGAGCATGTCCTTGTTCGCCGGTTAGGTTTGCAAAAATTACAGAGGCGCATCATGTGTTCCTTGTTTTTTAGTATGACGAAGAGCATGCATGTTCGCCGGTGGGTTGAAAAAATTACAGAGGCGCAGACGAAGAAGAAGAAGAAGAAGAAGGAGAAGAGTTGCAGGGCATCCTTGTTCGACAGTGTAGGTTGTAAAAGAGTGAGGAGAAAATATATATAATAAGAGAAAGAGAAAGAGCCGCGTTAATTTTCGGCGAAAATTTGAATTCCCGCTTAGACTATATACCACGGTTCTAACAAGGAACCGTCATTTAAAGTTTTTTGACCACGACTAAAAACGACGGTTTTAACAAAACCGTGGTATATCGACTGTGGCGTGTACTATATACCACGGTTGGCCTGAAAACCGTGGTATATAAGTAACCTATATACGACGGTTCTCCGAAAACCGTGGTATATGCACTCTGGTGTGTATTTTAAATGACGGTTGCTATCTTTACCGTGGTTTATAAACTTTAAACCACGGTTTCCCATTTAACCGTGGTTTAAACGCCGTCATTAAAAATCTTTTTTCTACTAGTGTAATTAAATTCTCGTTGTTTAGCAATTTAGCGAAGATTCGACAATTGGTAGTAAAGGGTTGCGGGTGCAATTTCCTATCCCGAGCTACACCTATCCTAGATTAGTTAGTTTAGTTTTATTGCTTTTCTTTTATTTCTCCTATCATAACCCAAAATCCCCAAAACCCCCGATTTACATTTATGCACTTTTATTTGTATTATTGCGCGTTTAATAAGCTTATAATGAGTTAGATAGTTATGAAGTCTCTGTGGATATGACACTTGCAGAATGGTTTTATCGTGAGTGATTTAGAAGAGGTGTGGTTGTTAAAAGAAAGAAATTAATACTCAAAATATCCGTCGGGCTGCAAATTTAAAACCCGGTCGTAGTAGTGTAGAAGACTGAAGCGGCCGGGGTCAAACCGTGGGACTTATAGCGAGCTAAAATAGTACCTAAGCTTGTCACAAAAGGGGGGAAGTTAATTGACTTGTTTTTAGAGAATTAAAAGAGCAGATTAAATTACTGAGTGCAGATGAATTAAATGGAACTCCGGGTTCAGGTTTAATATAATCTGATTAATTATGCTATCTCTTCCGGTTTAATAAATTAGTTTGGCAAAATTCCTGTTTTTATCCTAAGGACTAAGTCATAGACCCTTAAGAACTCGTTTACCAGAAAATGCTCGGTCTAATCAAGGTTCGAGCAGTACTATGTAAACGGACGTTAAATTCGAGGAATTATAATTGCAACTGTAAATACTAACTTATTAAATCATAATAAGTTTTCTCCAGATTTACGGCTTAAAAACCTGTCTATTTATCACCTGGTCTGATCAAAATAGACTTAGGAAAACATTTTAATAAATTCATGTAATTTATTAAAATGGTGAGAGAAATCCTTTAAGCGTAACAAACTGTATTATTAAAACCGGTAGAAATATTGATTACATAATTAAACAAACCATAATTAAAAACCTTGCCCGGAGCAAATCCTCCTTAGCCAGACATATTAACTGGTAATAAATCTGACAGAGGTTGGACGTAATAAAAGCACGGAGACGTGATTAGTGAATGGAGAAATGGAGAGGTCGAAGAGTGAAACATGTACGTAGGTTAATATAAGTGAAGTGGGTGAATTTGAGAATTTAGAGAACTGGGGTATGAGATGTACGTGAGTGTTAATGGAAGAGAATGAATGAGGTGAGAATGAGTGATTTTCTGGTTTTCTCCGTGCACTCGTAAAAGGCTGTAGGGAATGGGTATTTATAGAAGAAAACGAAGAGTAGTCTTCCGTAGATATTTGCAGTTGATTGCCCACTTGAGTGCTTCATTGATTGAAGCATTGATTGCTTCATTCATTTATTGCAGGGGACAGTGGCGAAATGCGGGAGCGATTTAAGGTAGGCAGTGGTCGGAGTAGATAGATAAGGTGAAGAAGACGACTGCGCGAAGAAGAAAACTAGTCCGGCGTCCATTTTAGTCTTGACCGCGTCGAAGACCGCCTCGCGGTTTGGTGTGTGGTGTCCGCCTGATAAGTGGCGGTACTGGTAGTGGTGTCCGCGTGGTAACGGGGCGGACAAGACTGAAGCGTCCGCTAGCGGTCAGGTTAGTGGTGTCCGCCTGATAAGTGGCGGACAAGAGTGAGGCGTCCGCCTCCCTATTGGGCGGTTGAGCATGTGGTGTCCGCGAGTTAAGTGGCGGACAGGGGGGCGGTTGTGATGGAGTAGTCCGCCAGGCGGTTGTTCGTGAGGAGACCGCCCGTTAATGGGCGGTAGCGTGGTGGAGGAGTCCGCCACTTAGTAGGCGGTTGCAATCTTGACGTGGCCCATTTTCCTTTGGCTCTACATTCTTCGTTTGTACTCTGTTTTCTGAGCCGTTTGCGTCTATGCGTTCGTCTCTTCGACTACTTCACTCCCGGCTTGGTTTTCCTCATGTTAAACCAATAATTTTGTGAGATAAACAATAAAACATAAACTAGAGGAAAACTAACCGAAGTGGAGAAATGAGCAAGAAAAGTGCTAATATTATACATGAAATACACCTAAATAACATGCTCATTTAGACACTTATCAACACTTGTTGTACTGCTTCGACTAGGTTCACTACCCGTTAATTAGCAAGATAGTTTCACTACTATTTTACCTAGCACCAGCGCGTCTGGCTCATTGACCCAGACATGTGGTCTGGACGTCTCACAAATCTGAAAAATCTCGCCTGATGCTTTGAGTCACGTCCAGCTGTGCCACCCGGACGCGTATATTTTTTGTCCAGGTTTTCCATTTAAACGAGCGAAGCAAAGGCACAAGATATCATCTCAGACACAAAAAAATACACGCCGCGCTCTATTCTTCTTCTTCCAGCGAAGCTACTACAACACTAGATGGTGTAACAAGGGGATCTCCTTCACCGGTTTCATCGCTGCTCAACCTTTGGCTCTGCAGATTATAGTTCTGGATAGACAAACAATTTGGGAGTTCTTTCTTCTCTCTAGGATGAATTCTAGATCTGTTCTTTCGGTCAATTTCTAGAAAATGTGTGGCTAAGAGGATTTAACTTTGGGGAATGGTTGTTGTAATCTAGATATGGTTTAGTTTTATATTTTGCAGTTCAAATTCGGGAAGCATATGGATTGTTTTGGATTAAAAGTTATTCGTTGTGCTATTTGATTAATGTCATGAATTAATTAAGTTGTTTTACGAATCCTTCTACAAATTGATCGGTAGGTATTAGGAAGGTCTTTTTAATCTGAAAATCTGTGAAGAATTAAATCGGATAAATTAGCTTTTCCTTCATATGCTTTGAATTCTTTGCGCGTAATCTTCCTTTTCGTGTTTTGCTTGATTCTAGATTAGAACTCGCAAGTTTTGTTAGGTGTGCTTTTTGGTGGCTAGGATTTAGTTTTGAAAAGAAAATTAAAGAATTCGTCAATCTTGAAATGTAGAATTTACTAAATCTATCCGGGGAGAAACAACCTGAACCTAGGGTTCCGCCTTGATTGTTTAATTTAATCACTTTTATTTGCTTGCCATTCACTTGTTTTCTCATTAGTTCAATTTGCAAAAACAACAAGAATAATCCCCCCTTAACGTTCCGCTTTCTAGGATTAGACTTTTCTTTCCCATGTCCCCTGGTTCGATACCTGGTTACATAATTACATTACTACTACGACCGAGATTTTTTGCAACCCGTAAGCTTTTGATTTACTAGTTTTCTAGGTATTTTTCTTAGTATTTAGTAGGTCAAAATCTTTGTTTGCAATTATATAGGAAAGGTGTGGAAAATTGATAAAACAAACTTTTTTTTATCTAGAATCTTTATAGGCTCCAAGGGAATCTGAATTTTTAACTGGCCTACGGGTCGAATTAAATCATGAAATTTTGACCATAGATTAAAGATTATTTTTAGGAATTTTAAGAGTTGGAATCTCGCTATTTTGATAAATGACCAATTTTAATAAAATGTTGCAATCTGGCACATCTCATAATTCATAAATAATGATTGGATTTTTGAAATTTTAAATTTCTAGTAGGGTTATTCTCAAAATATCATCTCCTATTATGCGTTAAGATTTCTTGACAATTCAACTTGATTTGGGTATTTTCTTAGGGAGAGAGAAAATTCCAAGAATGTTTGAATTTCTCTTTAAAAATTTAGGTTTAGGTTCTAAATAAAATTTAGGGAAAATTCACAAAGACCCGTACAAAAGCGTATTTAACAATAACCACTTTTCAAAACATGGTCACAAGATACCCCTAACATGTTTCAAAATTTATAATATACCCCTAATCCATGGAATAACCTTAAATAATGACTATTTTACTCTTGATATTGTAGGTCATGTTACAAGTATACAATATGCCCATTTTTTATTCATGAGAATTTTATGAAATTTTATAATAAAAATGTTGGGAAATTCATTAAATGCCACTAGAGTTTTGGCAAATTCATGAAATACTACTAATTTTTTTACGAAATTCTAAAAACTATATAAATTTTGTAAAAACTATAAAAAAAATTAAAATGTAAAATATTGCAAAAACTGAATTTTTTTATAAAAAATATAGAAGTTTTAAAGAAACTATAGATTTTTAAAAAATAAAAATCTAAAATACTTTCAAAAATAAAATTATTTAACAAATATATAAATTATTAAACTAAAAATACTAAATATCATAAAGTATTATAAAAAAACTAAATATTTTTTGATTTTTTGAAACTAGTAGGTATCATAAAATAGAATACAAAGTTGAAAGACGTAATTTGTATTTTATTAGATGATATTTTCCGCTTTTAGTTTCATTTTATAAATGAAAATTACTAATTGCAGATATAATAAACATGTAAAAAAATAAAAATATTATGTCATAAAGTTATGGAGAAAATAGAATAAAACTTTTTACAGACATATTAATACTTTGAACATTTAAAAGTAACTTATTTTGAAGATATAACTTACTTTGAAGAAATAACTTAGCCTGGTAAAATATAAATTAAGTCTTTCAAATCTATATTCTAATTTATGGTAATAATTTTAACATATATCTAAATTTATATTTTTTATAATACTTTATGATATTTCATTTTTTAAAAAAATTTTAAAACTTTTTTGTAACCGCCATCCTCTCTTTAAGTCTAACAATAGTCCGCCTTTCTCAGATCCATTCCTTTTTCGTGGTCTCATGGGCAATCTTCAATATTTTGGCCTTACTCGTCCAGATGTGACTTATGCCGTTAACAAGCTCTGTTAGTTCATGCATCACCCTACAAGTCTCCATTGGTTGGCCTTGAAACGCATTCTTTGGTATCTGAATGGAACCAAACTAAAATCTGGGCAAAATTACGTTCTGACCGCCCCCTGTGGGGCGGTCGGCCTGTTGCGGTCTGGACCAGAAGAAGAATTTGAGCTTTTGACCGCCCTACAAGGGCGGTCTTCACCATAAACAGTCTTTCTGCACCGAAATCGTCCCCATTTGACCCATTATCTTTGGCACACTCCTCATGGCAATAAAAGCTTGGCCATAAAGTCTTCAGAACCTCCAAAAATCATTGCTCAAGTGATTTTTTACCTATATTATAACCAAAATTGTATAAGTTCACCTATATGCTCTATAAAGTGGTGAAATATGTCAATAGTTGCATGAAATAAGGATCAATAAAAACCTTATAATTACATTATTTCACCACTTATCAGTGATCATCACTTTACTACTGCTTATACCATCTACTTTGGATCTAGCTTAGTCTTTCGGTGTTCAAAGAAACAGGACACCGTTGCGTGTTACACAACAGAGGCGGAATACCTTGCCTTTGTTGCTGGCGCCAATGAACTCATCTTCATTCAAAAACTGTTCCATGAACTCCGTTGCGTTCTTCCCACTACTTTAATTATTTGGTGTGATAACCTGGGGGCAACCTACATGATTGCAAACCCAGTTTTGAATCATCGGACGAAACATGTCTCGTTAGACTATCACTTCATGAAAGGGTTGCCAAGCAACAATTGCGTGTCTGTTTTCTTCATGGCACAGAACAGATTGCCTATCTGCCCACTATATCTTTATCTTCCTAGCGTTTTGCACGCTCTAAATTGAGTCTTGTCCCAATTTCGGTCGAGGGAGGATGCCAGTTTATAGATAAACCCAAAATTGTAATATAGCCTATTATCCCAATAAGCCATGTAATAGAACCCAATATCTAGAACCTTATTCTTAACATAAGTAATTCCTTTATTGGATCCTTTATTCTCATGTAAGCTGCTATATAAGCAATACACACTATTCATCAGCTACATTGAGTCTGAATATACAACACAATATGAAACTCTTACGGTTTCAGTATGATCAAAATAGTCATGAGTTTAAACAATAGGGCATGCATGAGTTGTGCGTGAATTGTTGACAACATTTTTATCAAAGAACTACTCAATGCCGCACTAGTAGAAAAAATGTCTATTTCACCGGTTGTTATGGGCCTATTTCGCCGGTTCTAAACCGGTGAAATAAAAGCCGACGAAATAGATTTCGTCGGTTGTAGAACCGACGAAATAGCTATATTTATTTCACCGGTTGTACAGTACAACCGCCAAAATAGACATGTTTGTAGAGAGGAAAAAACATCACCTATTTCGACGGTTTTTTTAGAACTGGTGAAATAACCATGCTCTATTTCACCGGTTGTTAACTACAACAGCCAAAATAGATGTGAGTCAGAGGAGAAAAAACCTCCTATTTTGACGGTTATTTGAAGAACCGGTGAAATAACATATATCTATTTCACCGGTTGTTCCTTACAACCGCCAAATTAGATGTGTCCAGATTACATTTTACATTCATCTATTTTGACGCTTTTGGTTAACAACCGGTGAAATAGTTAACTTTTTTTAAAAAAAAAAAAATATTTTTCACTCACCCCTCATATTTTCAATTATCAAATCTGCATATTCAATATAAGACATTCAAATACACTTGTACTCACAATCATCAACCCAGATACACCTGATATTCTCAAACAAACGGTTTTTCTACAATAGTCATCATATGAAAGATCTTGTGAACAAATCTAAAATGTTTCTATTGATTCACCAATTCAACAACATTATAGTTTTGATATCATCACTAATTCCAAGCACTTAAAAGTATGGAACTTTTACAAAAGGGGATAGAATTTGGTTTCATGTATGTTTTCAAACCTACTCACAAACTAAATAGTTGGTGGCCAAAGTTTGTAACAAAACTAGTCATTCATTGTGAATCTTTTCAGCTCTTGCTTCATTTTTCAACCCACAAATTCTTGCATGAGATGAACCTGCAATTAGCAACAAAAAAAAAAAAAAACATCCCCCATATTAATGTAATAACAAACTAGAGATGGAAGAATTCTGAACTTGAATGCAAACCATGCATAGGCAGAAAAAGGAAGTTTCTATCAACTTGTAAAAAATGAGGAAATGGAGCAGTGGGTATACTATATTTATGCACTGACACAATATTTTAGTGGAATAGGGAACTCTTCAGCTATCTAATTCTCTGTAACACATGCAACATCAATAACTTTACATGGACACAATACTGTAGTGGAATAAACACGGCACTCAAAATAACAAAAATATATACAAATATAGTAGTAATTAGTGAACCAACTATATTTCAGAAGAAATTGTTCGTCAAGCTGGCCTACAGATTTTGTGCAAGTTGGTATTGTTAATCCAGATTTGTTTATGGAATAAACACGGCACTCAACTCAAGTATTTCTGTTCTATTCCAAGCAGCCTTTTACATATTGCAGGACGCAATATTTTCAACAGAGTGCGGGACGCTATATTTTCAACAAAGTGTGGAGAAATACAGTGAAGTAGCTTGCTAACCTGTAATAAGTGGACAATCTGGCTACTGGTCTACATTCCATTGTTTGAATCAGTACATTATACTCTGAGCAGTGTACACAAGTGAAAACAGCTAGAACTGAAGCATCTCGCACTCCACTAGAGAATGACAATAGTTCAACCTGTTTGTTGTTCATAAAAATTCAACAACATAGTGAATTTTTGAACAAATTGACTAATACCCAACTTTTACAATATCAAGAAGCTTCTTAGAGGTGTATTTCAATGGTTTCCTTACCTTTTTGTCAGAATCAGTGGCCTTGAGGCAACTTGAAATGAACATCAGATCCTTAAAGACTGGGCCATAAAAGTCATACTTGCAACTAACAATAAGGATACATAGTCTGCAACAACAAGTGAAGAGTGCCATTGTTTTTTAAATCTAGAAAATGGACCACAATCATAGATAGAAATCCAGTAATAACTTGAAAATGATTTTAATAGCAATCATAGATATAAATCATGTTGTAACTAGAAAATGACAACTGAATCACGAAAAGGAGATGATATATCATGTGAATAGGAGGCACAACATAGACTAATTGAAGAAAAATAACAAACACAAACAATAAGTAGAAAATTATTACCCCTGTAAAGCACAATCCATGATGACCATATTCCAAATGTTAAAAGTGAGAGAGCAGTTGCCTGATGGGTCAACTTGCATGAGATTTGAAAAGTAAGTCTCATGAGTAGTTAATGACAAAACACTTATAGAAGTCAATAGATAAGACATTCAAATATCATAATAAAAAATCTTCCTGTAAGGCACGTATCAGTGGTCCTTAGCCGCATTCTCTTTCTCCATTTCTTAATGCAAAAATAAAGCTTTACCATTGCCTGACAAGAAAATACATGACTAGTTAAATGACACTTTCACATATTGTATTCCTAGTTTTGTGAAACTACATTTTAAACTAATCTCAAAGAGAGTACTTACAATTAGACAACACATAGCTGAATCAAGTTGTGAACTATCTGCCCAGAAACTGAACTTACAACCAGAAGTTAATGATTTTTGTAGTGAAAGCATTAACAAACATGAACTTTGAGCAAAATATATAGCAACTAATGGAACCGGGGTTGAAAATTTATGCCAGGGTTACCTGAGGATGACAGGGCCACAAACTCCATTATGAACGTTTCATAAAGGTGCAAGCTTACACTGAATCAAAATCGTTAAGCATTAACCAAAGATCCTTAACAAACAATTTCTAAAAGAAACAAATACAATCAATTAATGATTTCCAATCAAATTCTAGAACAATATACTATAGAAGTTTAAGGATGACATGGTTAGGACTACTTTGCTGCTTACTTGCCAACAAGTCCACACCATTCAACCATGAATGGTGCAAACACTCTGCTGCAAACAGGAAGTAGTAGATGCTCTGCCCATCAGGCTAATCAACCAGATTATGCTCTTTTTTTAAAACTACTGGATATGGTGGTAAATGGGATTTTGAAACTTGCTATAACAGGTGACCAAGCATAACATAAGATTGAATTCAGCAGACCGTGCAATATATTACAAATAGAGAAACCGCTGCACAGAGCTTGCCAAAATAGCTGACTATAACAGCTAGATCAATTTGATTTTAAATAGTTAGAACAAATCTGATAACTGTCAAAATTCAGTAGAAGAATACCTTTCTGATTTTTCATAAAATTGTTCCAGTAAGTAACATTAAAATGTAACACTTTTAGGTGGTTGCCCAAAAGATTGGACTTGACAGTATGCCAAAACACGAGAGCAGAATCAGAAAGTAGGGCAGAAAAAACTGCTCAAAGTATAGTCTCAAATGATAGTGAGAACCAGACCCGGTTAATCTCATAATACGACCATGAAGAGTATCAGAAATTAATTCAGGGGGTAGAAACGCAAAGTAGCAGCAAAAAATGAGCTCGTATCTCATATATATTTTTTACAGCAGGCTAAGAGCATGTCAAAATCACAACTGGATCCAACCTGTCTACAGCATTCACTTACACACTTAAGCTGCAACTGAAAAGTTATATCTATGTGATCAAAGATCATAAGCAGCTGGTGACTTTTTTGGTTTAAATTGTTCACACATACACCTGTATTCTCAAATAACCATCATCACACCAACTTCAAGAATGAAGGATGGCTCATATTGTGCATAATTATCTAGTGACGTGTTCGAACATTAATTTCTAATATTGAATCAATTCGAATAGAGGAAGGTATCAAAAAAGAAAAGTGCATAGCTTGTATCCATGACCACAAGTTAACAGCAACTCTGATGGTAGATTTCGACGCCCAACTGGACTGGAGTATCTGATGTAAATTTGGATGCTGATGGTTGAGTACTAGACAGCCAGGAGAGCAAGTACGCGATTTCTTATTGATCAAACCCGAAACACGTTAAAGACCGAAATCGCTAGGACAACAACGAGTATCCCAAACGAGAATCTCCATAATAACAGTGGGATAGCAGCGGGCAAGTTTGTATGTATGTGTTTGTTTGTTTTATGATGGAATCCCAATTGATGTGATAAAGATTCCCAATTCAAGGTCTCGTTCCGGCTGCTTCCATGTTGTAGGGGCAAGGCGGACGCTATGATAAACATAGATAAGGGTTGGGTTTTAAAAACGATCAAGTTTTGTAGCAGTTCATCAATAGACAATGACACGGGCTTGATTTCAAGTGTTGCCTGCAGTTGACATGAACACTGAAGTGATTTTTTTCACAGGCTAAATCATTACAAATGACATACATCCCGAAATTGACCAACTTCAGATCGATTGGTTAAAACTGACACCCAATTATGACATTTGACAACAACCACAATCAGCCTTACTTTAGATACCAACTGTAAAATTGATGGTCATCCAAGTATTTTATCAAACAGATTTTAGGCATGTAAAATCCTGAAACATGTATATAAAAATGGGTCAAACCAACCCACAATTTATCTATGTTGATTAAGGTGAGTAGGTTGGTGGGTGAAACGATATTTCTTTATCTATGTTTATCACTATGTTGAGTTATATATTTGTGCGAGTAACTTTAAAGAATGAGCTAATATCCCCAATTATTCTAATAAATGAAAGGAGTTTGCATTGACTTCATAGTGACCGAAACTGTTGGAATTATTTTCCACAACCAAAAAAGAAACTGTTCAAATTTTTTTTATTGGGCCTGCCACTCCTCCATTTGTGTTCCTGCACATTATCGGTTCCATGTCCAGTAAAATTTGAGTTTGAAAAATGTGTGTTATCAAAGCATCAATAATAATGATAGTAAATCACCGACCCCAACAAAACAGAATGAGTAGATCGTACAAAAGAGTTTTGTAACTTGAAGAAGATGGAGAGAAGTCAAAGCACCTTAAAGAAAAACGATTATCGAAATCATCAGAGGATAATGCTGGATCTAGTCACTAATGGACATGAGAAAACGTCTAAATTAAAACAGAAATTGGAACTATAATTTTCTATTTAGAGATATATACAGTATAATAGTGATTCGCCGACATCATAGCCTTAAGCCATGCAACTCCATATTGGTATCACTATGTTGAGCTAAAAAAGCTCCATCTATGTTCATGAACTGCAATAATGGGCGAGAACTAACCTGCTAAGCTGTTGGTACGATTCTTGCACCAATCGATTTGTCCAGCCAAGAAAAACGCAAGTCCAAATATTCGACTTATACACAGAACGATTCTACAGCCATTAAAGAAAAAAATCTCAGTCATTAGCAGATTCTTGTCAAATTCACACCGAATAACACAAAAGAACGCAGGTTAGGGTAAAATCTGGAATAGGGAGAGAAGAAAGAACTCACCACATTTAGCGCATCAGCCATGGAAGAATGAGAGCAAAATCAGCCACGACGTAGGTGGCAAGGCCATGCGGGATACGGAGGCGACGCTAGAGTCGGTTTCCGGCTGGCGGGATGTGGGTGGCACCGGAGGCGACGATGTGGGCGAGTTCTGTTCGGGGGAGAAGTAAGGTGCAACGACGAACAAGATAGAGGGTTTTTGCTTTTTATCATCGATATATTAGAATCTATTTCACCAGTTTAGAAAAAACGGACGAAATAGAGTAACGTATTTCACCGGTTTTTTAAAGAACCGACAAAATAGATACAACTATATTTTTTTGTCATATCTATTTCACCGGTTTCTATAAAGAACCGATAAAATAACTCTAAATAATTGTTTATTTTGGCGGTTTCTAGACAACCGGCGAAATAAAAGCGTCAAAATAGGCTATTTTTGTACTAGTGCCGAACCAAGCAAGGCAGTCCCATTTTGTCTCATGCAATTGATCTCTTGCAATTCCAGCCGTTGGTATAATAAAGATGATTACATTGATGGATCACATGACACACGACTAGAAACAGACTAAGACGAACAGAAAAAACGAAGTACACACTTTCGGTATTGTCTGCTGGGTTGCACTATGTAAGCATATGATATGAATGAGTTACTCCATTCTATCTACATATGATCAAGCACGCACGCATGTGAAGAAAGAACGAAGGAAACACTAAAACTACACTACCCAACAAAAATCACAAGGGAATTAATTACTAATATACTAGCGTGGGTGGGCAAGCGCAATCGGATTCCACGTGCATACACGTGTTGCCCATTGCAGGTTGGTTTGGGATTCCTTCCTCACGCTTCCCAAACTGCTCAATAATAATACTACTACCAATAATAATAGTAGTATATATGACGACGATCAGGGTGAGCGCGACGTCGTTTTGGTCCCGGGCATCATTTTTATAGTACTGGTTTTTATCCTACGTTACCGCCGCCGGACGAGAGGAGCGCGGGATAAACAGAGGTAGAGTGGTGGTGTTTGTTTTGTTTAATTACAGTGCGGTGTTGGCCGCCGCTGCTGCTGTTCTTCTTCTTCTTTGGTGGTGATCATAATAAGACTCAAAGAACTCCTTATTTTCTTTCTGCAACTCTTTCCACACTGCGTATAATATATAGTATACTACCATAATGTTCAGTTTAATAAAGAGCAGCTGGGATATTGAAGTAATCTAATTGATTAACATGCTAGCTAGTTATAATGAGTGAGTAATTTAATTACCTGTAGATGTGATGAGAGGGTGGATTATTACGTGATTAGACAAAGCTTCCATACATTCTTCTCTGCTCATTTTGAAAAGTAGGCATTCCTCAATCAAATGCTGCACCTGCAACCAAATTTTATTACCGCAAACTCTCTTCATCAGTTTCATGAAGAAGAAACATATAGTATATTAATTAGCAAAAGAAAAGTATATATACCAAGTGAATATAAGAAGCCGAAGACTGATACTGATCATTAGCTGCATCCATTCCTACTCTCCAAACACACACTCTCTCTCTCTCTCTCGAAACCAGATTGAAGAACCTGAGTAGTGGATTAGAGACGAAAGTGGCCAGATAAGAGCGGAAAGTGGTCGTCAACACAACGGCGGCTTGGCTTGGCTACATATGAATATGGAAGAAGTGGCAGGTGGGAATATATATATCTCGAAGATCAAGATGATAACATTGTAAAAAGATTATAACACTCAGATAACAATAAATAATGTACTCTCTGATAGTATAAGGATAGAATATCAGGTGACGCATCAGGAACGTTGCGTTGCGTGGGCCCATTGATCTCACGTGGGCGTTAAACTCTGATTGGCTGAGATTTCAATATACACGATATACAATGGGCCGCCCAATCACGGCGAATGTAGTCCAATGGACCTTAAACCCACCACCATCTACTTTTTTTTTCTTTTCCAAACTCAAAAAAAAAAAGAAAAAAGAAAAATGGTGAGTAGTGGAGAGTGGAGACTGTTTGTGTGTCCACTGTCCAGCAAAATAAAAGCTGAACAGAAGTCGGAAACCCCCATTGCTTTTCCCATTTAATTTTGCAGGAAGATCAAATCAAAACCAGGCATTTCAACTAATACAGTGGAATGGATTGAGGTGGAAATATGGAGAACAAAAATATTTATCGCTCTTCCTCGTGAGGTGATTTTAGAGACGATTTTGTCGTTTTCTTTTGCTCATCTGTTAATTCAGTGAGCTGGGCATCACACCATTTCTATTCCTCTACCGGCTTATTTGGTCTTTGTCATTCCTAATTCCTTCCTTTAGGTATTGGAATTTAATTTGGGATTCTTAGAATTAGGTTAATCAAATTTTGGGGGTTTGGGAGCTCATCGTCCTTCACGGTTGGGAAGTGCGTGCGAGTCCAGATTTTGTTCGCTCAGCGGTTGCCAAGTAGCTGGGTCTGAAGGTCTGGTCTGATTTTCTCTGGTTTGGCTTCAGGGGTGTTATCTACGGTGGACTCTCGTTCTCGGAGTGGTCTGTGTGTTAGAGTTGTTGCGCTCTTTCCAGTTTGGGTGTTCTCCTGTGGGGTGGTGCTGTTTGTCGGGGATAGAGCTCATTAGGGCCGGCGGGTGGCTCAGCTGGAGGGGTCTCGGGCACTCCTTCTTCAATTTTTCAGGGGTGCGAGAGGGAATCTGTCGAGTAGCAGAGTCGTTTATGGTCTTTCCTGCTGGGAAGGTATTCTCTGCGAGTGATTTGTTCTTATCGGGTCTGGGTATTTTGCTAGTGTTTTCGATCTTCTCAGTTTCTAGCATTTAGCTGGATTTCTTGTGGCGGGTGTGTTGGGTGGTGTGTGGAGGGGGGATTGAGCTGGTTTGAAATTCAGGTTGCTCTCCAGCGAAGAGTGAGGAGGATCGTCCTTCTCAGCCTTTCCTCTCCGGTTTTGCTTGGAGTGTTCCTTTGGGTAATCCAGTTGTCAGATTCACATTGGTGGCCTTCTGTTTTTCTGCTCTGGTTATGCCCAATTTGAACAGAAATGGTCTAGTATCGGGAGTAGGAGTGTGGTGATTGTCTGTGGTCTGGTGTGGAGACTGATTCTAGTTGTTCAAGTTGTTGGTTCGTTTGATTTCTGACGTGTAGAATCATTCCGATGAGCTGCTTATCTCTCAATTGTAGGGGATTGGGGCATCCCAAGGCAGTTTCTTGGGTGAAAAGTTTGATCTTAAAACTCAATCCGGACATCATCTTCTTAAGTGAAACTCACAAGTCTTTGACAAATATGGAGAATTTTTCGCCAAATTCTCACTTTTCCATGGGTTAGCGGTGCCTAGCAGAGGTAGAAGTGGTGGTCTCTGTATTATGTGGAAGAGTTCAATAGGGTACTCGCGATTATCTCAATCCGACCATCATATGTCCGTGGTTATTTCGCTTCCGGGAGATCTTCAGTTTGTCTTCACTGGTTTTTATGGGTGGTCCAATTGGTCCCTCAAGCATCTATCTTGGAAACTTCTTCATCTGATTAGTAGGCAAGTGACCCTGCCTTGAGTAGTTGCTGGGGATTCAATCAGATCTTGTTTGCCTCTGAAAAGACCGGGGGTAGGACTAGGCAAGAGGTGCATATTAGGGGTGGCAATTTTACCCCACCCGATCTCCCCGACCCATACCCCAACCCGAAAATAGCGGGTTTTGGGTCACGATTATTGACCCATTTAATTATTGGGTCGGGTATGGGTTACCTATTAAATTTATGGGTTGGGTAGGGGTTTTAAAGTTCCTAACCGTAGTCACCCGACCCGTTTATTTTTTTTATAAAATATAATAATAAATAAATAATTACATAAAAATATAAATATTTTACTAATAAGTGCTAACCTACTATTAGTATAAACAAATTATTTAGTATCTTTTTTATGAGAGGTTTTTATATATTTGATAATACTACTTTGTTTATTTCTTTATAAAGCAAAAAGAGAGTATTCGTTATTGGATTGTTAAAAAGACAGTGTGCTGCTCTCTCCTCCACAGCTCCCACTGTGGTCCTATCTCTTTTGTACTCTGAAGATTTTTGTCTATGTTTTGATTCTATATTCTGAGGAGAAAAATACAGTTATATTTGGCCCAAACCGTACACATCACCTTCTTTCTGTTAATTGGCCATTGACACGACATGAGTGGAAAAAAAAAGACGGAGGATAATGACAACTTTGGAATATCTACCATATTGAATGTATGATTCATTCATTGTAACTCCGTTTGAGCAATCATATAAAAAATTTAATTCCAGGTCTTTTAAATTTGCATAGCCTAATTATGTTGGGTTAAACGGGTCGGGTATGTTTAATCATTTTATATGGGTTGGGTATGGGTTGATAATTTGTAACCCGAATATTATTGGGTCGGGTATGGGTCAATACAATTTTAATCGGGTTGGGTATGGGTGAGCTTCAACCCGACCCATTACCCGAATTGCCACCCCTAGTGCATATGACCCCATTTAGAGATGTCATTGATAAGTGTGATCTTCATGATATTGGCTTTTTTGGAGAAAGTTCTACCTATACTAATTGTCGGGAAGGTGAGTTCAATTCCCACAGTAGATTGGATAGAGTATTTTGCTCTTCTGCGGGGTTAAATATATTTCCAAATATCTCTGTGGAGCATCTGCCTCGTGAAGCCTCCGACCATTGCCCACTGTTTATCCGTTTCTTTGTAGACATAAAATTCCGGCTAAAGTGTTCAGATTTGAAAATGGTTGGTGTTTGGATGCTAAGTGTGCAGAGATAGTGACAAATGTTTGGAGTGCCCACTCTCCCGACATTACTACTAGCTTGAGTTTGTGTGCCAGGAAGCTTAGTGAGTGGAAGGGTTGGTCTATCTCCAAGATCAATGGAAGATTAACAACAAGAAGAAAGAACTTGGTAATATTCTATTAGTGATAGCTCGTTGGGAGCTATTAACAATAGAAAGAGATTACTCCTAGAAATCGAGTTGTTAGCCTTTCGTGAAGAAATATGGTGGAAACAAAGATCGCAAGATAATTGGATCAAAGAAGGGGACAAGATACAGGCTTTTTTCATGCTAGGGCCTCCTCTAACAAGATCCAAAGAGATTTTTGGTCTTATCACTAGTGGAAAAAATGTTTTTAACCACGGTTATTTTGCCTATATACCACGGTTAGGAACCGTGGTTTATGCTCGCATCGTATATTGACAAATTGAGATAAACGACGGTTCATAACCGTGGTTTAAAGTGAGCGAAAAAGCCACGGTTTTTCGAAACCGTCGTTTAAGACCCCTTCTCCCGCGAACATTCACTGACTTTATACCACGGTTGTGAGTCTGAACCGTGGTATAGTGCTTATAAATGACGGTTTTACTTAAAACCGTGGTATAAAGTCTATAGAAATCAACAATAAACCACGGTTCTACATATAACCGTGGTATATAGTGCTTATAAATGACGGTTTTACTTAAAACCGTGGTATAAAGTCTATAGAAATCAACAATAAACCACGGTTCTACATATAACCGTGGTATATAGTGCTTATAATGACGGTTTTACTTAAAACCGTGGTATAAAGTCTATAGAAATCAACAATAAACCACGGTTCTACATATAACCGTGGTATATAGTGCTTATAAATGACGGTTTTACTTAAAACCGTGGTATAAAGTCTATAGAAATCAACAATAAACCACGGTTCTACATATAACCGTGGTATATAGTGCTTATAAATGACGGTTTTACTTAAAACCGTGGTATAAAGTCTATAGAAATCAACAATAAACCACGGTTCTACATATAACCGTGGTATATAGTCTGTGATTTTTTTCCCAGTTTGCCGGCGTTCAAGCGCCGCCGCCTTCGACGTAATTTCTCAACAGAGAGCGCAAACAGAAGAGAACGAACAGGCCATAACATGTATGTTACTTGTTTGTGTATTAGGGTTGCTAAATAATGAGTGAAGTTACATTATGTTCCTTGTTCGTCGGTAGGTTGCAAAATAACCGAGAAAGAGAATGAAAGAAGCGCCGGTTAGGGTTGCACAAAATTACCGAGGTGCAGAGCAGCATGTCCTTGTTCGCCGGCGAGTTACAAAAATTACAGAGGCGCAGAGCAGCATATCCTTGTTCGCCGGTTAGGTTTGCAAAAATTATAGAGGCGCAACATGTGTTCCTTGTTTTCCAGTATGGCGAAGAGCATGCATGTTCGCCGGTGGGTTGAAAAATTACAGAGGCGCAGAAGAAGAAGAAGAGGAGAGAGTTGTAGAGCATCCTTGTTCGACAGTGTAGGTTGTAAAAGAGTGAGGAGAAAATATATATATAGAGAAGAGAAAGAGCCGCGTTAATTTTCGGTGAAAATTTGAATTCCCGCGTAGACTATATACCACGGTTTTA